>PVKE010026326.1:0-22399 GCA_004027555.1 Craseonycteris thonglongyai
CATAGTTATTTCTATTTTACTTTTTGACAGATAGAGAGAGAGACAGAGACAGAGACAGTTAGAGAACCGAACTGTGGGAACTCCCCAGTTCAGCACGTGGGTCCTGCCTGGGCCGGAGCCGGGATTCGATCCTCGGTCCTCATGGCCTCAAAGCGAGCGCTCAACCCGCTGAGCCGTCCCGGCTTTCCCCTCCCCCAGATTTTATATACAGATTGTTAGAGGTTAACTTTAAGATTTAGTCTTTAGGTAATAATATTCAGTGGGACTGTGACAGAATCTGAGGAGGAAATTAATAAAGACAGCAATGGAGACAATGATTCTTGGATTGAATGTCTCCTTATTTGGGGGAAAGGATGAGAACTTCACTTGTACGAAGGACAGCTGATCTTGACTGGTTAAACCAGAGTTATTTCATTATCATATGGAAGTTCAAATGTGTGCAGAAGGTGTATACAGAGCCAAAGGGGTGAACTGTGCCATTAACAAGTTGTTGCCTCTCAGCACCGTATCTGTTGTTTTATTGGCCCTGCCCTGTGAACTGGAGCTAGACCCTATAAACATTTTCCCTTTGCCAGCTGGCACGATGTGAGGCTATGTCAACAAAGGGTGCTAGAGGGACACTCCAAGGCACAGCAGAGGAGGAGACTTCTGTCTCTTTTGTGATTCCTTCCCCAGCGGCTATCGTTACCAGAAGCACGTGAGACCCAACACTACTCCATCCTCACGTGTTTTACTGGCCCCTGAGTGGGCAGCTTCTTGTGACACAGCTTCAGTCTGCCAGCACCCCATACTGCAGGCGGCTTCCTGCACTCCAGCACCAGGCATGACATCCCTGAGAATGTCACTGGAACCCCAGCATATGGCTGCTTGTGAACCAGTTCCAGTCTGCCACACCACAGCAAACCCATCGTCCAGGAGGCTCCAGCCACATGCTCTCCAGGGAGGTCTAAACTTCAGCCTGGGGGTTGGGGACCCTCTTCCAAGTCTGTTCCTCCCTGTGGCGTATCCTCCCTAAGCTCTAGAGGTGGGAGCTAACCCTTATTTTTGCTATTACTACATTCTTTAGAGGCTTTCGCTAGTTAATGGTAGTTGACCTTTTGCTAGTTAGTAATTTTTATACAGAATTTTCACTGTTCACATTACTGGTGTGGTTTTGTCTCCTGAATGGAGACTGACAAAACCCACTGTTTTGTACGGAAGCATCTTCTATATCATGGTATTACCCACTGGACAGAATTTCCTAACAGTACAAACTGTAGACCTTTAAAACCTAATTATAGCTGCTTCTAAAATCATTATTTTGATAATATTTTAAGTAAACAACAAGAAGAAATTGTAATTTCTTGAATGAAGTAAGATAGTTTGAAATCAAGTCCAATATACCATGATGATACAAAGGCAAAAAATGATGGTGGACTGACATAATTACTACTAACTTCTAAGTCAAGCTTGCCATTAAGGACTCTCTCTCTCACCCTCCCAGGATCTGGTAACTCTCTTTGTCAAGTACATGCTCCATTCCATGCTTTACACCATAAAACCACTGTATCCAGAACAAAGTCTTGTGTAAACCTAAAGGGGAAAGTGTATGGGTATGGTTTTGGCTCCTGGGTGTTTATGTCCACAGAGATCAAAATTAGACACACAATCAACCCATGTAACCAACACATAAAATATTTATGTTCCTTTTTTTTTTTTTAACCTGTTGTTTTTCTAAATTGCTCCCCTACCACAACTCCATAACACAGAGATAAGAATCTGGAAATAATTTCAAAAAACTAATCAGTCCATAAAACTCTATGGTTAGTTCTTGCTCCCCCAAGTAAACTCACTAATGTTACTAACTTCAGATCCCATCCTTTGGGGCACATGCATTTAAAGAATTATTTTTATCTCCTTAAATGTAAACAATAAAATAAATACTCTGATTTGATTGGAGGAAAATAAAGTTAGAGATGAAACATACTAATCTTAAGCCCTCCTAAAAGGCTAGATTTCTCCATTTGTAAAACAATGGGTACAAAAATAGCTGGCCTTAGATAAAAATGCTTTCAGGTCCAAATTTTTCTGCTTATAACTGCATAAAGAACAGAAAACCCCTTGCCCTATGTCTCCTGCCATCCCAGAGATTGAGATACTGTATTCTTATCATCTCTCTTCATTTACCACTCACTCAAGCATCCTCTTCCCACCCTCCTTACCTGACAAAAGGCAGATATATTACTGAACAGTGAAGGCCTTTATATAACTTAGGTATTTTTCTAATATACTTTAGGAGGAACGAGGAGATTGTCTCTGGTGCCAGAAGAGATGAACAAAAATTTCTGTGGACAAAAATTATTTGTGTTTGCCTCATTCAGATGCATTTTCTAGATGAGCACTCTAGAGTATCCTAAATTCATTCTATATTGTGTTGTGTAATCTTGGAAATTGTTAACCAGCTCTTCTTGTGCAATTAAGGATATTTACGTTACAATCTAAAGAGTAAAATTTTATTAAGAAAATAAGTATTAAAATAGATGAGGTTCATAAGAACCTTAGTATTATTTTCATTTATGGGTAAATTGAGGAGCTAATTCATATAAAATTTTATCTTTTTATTGTTACAAACATTATCATTAAAAAATTATCTCTTCAATGAAACAAAAATGTACCAATGCATTTAACACTCCTTATATATTTGGAAGAACCTCTAAAAGAGGTGGAGGTGGGAGAAACCTTCAAATGGAATGAAAACATCTGCTAATAAAACATTCTACTATGTCTTAAATGTTAGATATTCTATTTCTTTCACTATCACAGAAACAAATATGGTAAAAACAATAGAAATATGCACAACCTGATCATTCCAGAGTTTTCAAAGAAAGATTTTTTTTTTTCTAGAATATGTAGCTTTCTTCACAGAGAAAACTGAGGACAGAAGAGAGAGCTTCCTGCAGAAAAAGAAAATGAATAAGAAACAAGTGATCTTTTCATCACTACTTTTCTTGGCTTTTGTCTCATTCTTTTATCAACACTGTAGGAATGCAACAAAAGAATCAGTGCATTAACCCTTTATCACATAAAAATAATTGTCCATGTCTGTAGTTCAGGGAAATGAATGGAGATAAGGAATAATTTCATGAATTATACCCTGCTATCAAATCAGAAATAATTCAGGAACTATGGACATAATATTTGTAGTCTGGAAAACTGCTTAAACGTATATTCCTGCTCATAATTTTTTTAATGTGTTGTTTGCTGTTGCTACTTAAATTTTGTGCCAAAAGTCCATTCCAAGAATAAATTGCTGTATGTTTTATTATTTTTTTTAATTAATAAAAAAGTTTACAGGAATATAACCCTGCTTCATAAAAGGAATTCTTTTAGTATTTTCTTTTTTTTTTATTATTGTTAAATTTATTAGGGTGACATTTGTTGGTAAAAATTACATAGGTTCTAGATATACAATCCTATGATACATCGTCTATGTGTTGCATTGTGTAAGAGATTCAGTTTAATAGTCCTTCTTTCAGATATACTGTACAGATAAAATTTTTTAAAAGACCAATTCTTTTATTTTATTGACTGCATTGTTAAATACTAATGCAAATTACATGTTATTATGAGACATAATTATAAAAATATAGTAGATATTTACTAAATCTTCTAGAACTGATACTTCCAAATGAGCTTTGTTCTCATCAATGCAGTACTCAATGTCACCACTCAACAACAAGGACTCAGTATGCTTCTTTTTGAAGGAAGCTATAAATCTGAATTTTCATGTAAAATCATTAAGCTTTAAATGTTGACAATAATTTTTTTAATTAAAATGCTACATGGACCAAAACTTACCTGCTGAACAGATATACCCATGAGCTACCGATACGGACAATGTTTTGAATGATGACAACCCTGCTGGGCTAGCACACAGCTACAGCCAGTGGAGGCTGCCCTCTGCACTTCTCTGTGGTTCTCACAATTTCCCATTGTGTGATGTAAGGCTGACTTTACTCCTTTAGGTCGCTGCATGCAGACTCTGGAATTTGCAGGCCTCTGAAAATTACAGACCTTGAAATTCCATTAGTTGGGTGTTTCAGTATTGTAAACATCTGTCTTCAGATGGTAAGTATAATTTTTGACACAGCCAAAAATTATTAAAACAAACCTATGAGTAGATACATTAACATTCAGTTGCCCATTAAGAAAACAATCAGGGGAAGCCGGGATGGCTCAGTGGGTTAAGTGCTCACTTTGTAGCGCTGGGGACCAAGGATCGAATCCCAGCTCCGAGGATCGAATCCCGGCCCCGGTCCGTGCGGAACCATATGCTGAACTGGGGAGTTCCCCCAGCTCAGTTCTCTCTCTGTCTCTGTATCTCTCTCTCTCTCTCTCTCTGTCAAAAAATTAATAAAATAAATAAACTTAAAAAAAAGAAAAGAAAACAATCAACACTGAGTCAGGTGATACACAGATGCCCAAAGCCACTGTCTCTGTCTACAAGGAGTAGAAGATTAAGAAGACTAAAAGAAAGAGATTTAACAGGACTAACAGGTGAGCACTAAAATGCGTGCGTGGTAGGAAACCTAGGATAAGAGAGACATTTAGTATATCAGATCAGGACCAAACCTGTAAGGTTTTCATTGAAGAAAAAAATTCTAAACCCTAACGTGTGTTTCTGAAAATGTATATTAGAAGTATCTTATGAACATCGATAATTGAGTTTGGTGGACTGAAAACTGCACAGATAGGTTCAACAAGAGAAATGAGAAATCTGGGAAAGGTTTTTTATTTGGGACTTTCCATCTGGCTCTGAGTGTTCTTATCCAAAGTCGACAAGGTCATAGGGTACTGTCCTTTCTAAACTCCTCTAAATGGATTATCTGCCTCCCCTTCTCTGCAGGCCCTGCTAAGATAAACAGGTGCAAAGTGTATTCTGTTTATATATAGTTCTTAAAAAGGACAATTTCCTCCTCACTCATCCTAACAAATGGCTGTGAGTAAACATTCCAGGACCTTTATGGTTTTGCTAAAAGAAACAAAAACAATCCAACAAAATAAAGGAAAAGACATATTTCAAATGCCACCCAAGTATTGGGTTATGTATATTCTTTATTTGTTTTCACCTACAGAGCAGATAGAGATTTCTCCCTCTTATAATGACTAGATCTGGAGCAAGCTAGAAACAAAGGTAAAATTCTATTGGTTAAAAACCAAATGTTCTATTTGTATTCCGAAAGAAGACTGAAAGAAAGTGTGAGTGCCCAGATAAATGCAAATTACATTTAACTTAAAATTGTCTGCAGTGCTTCTTCAGCTATCAACTGAGACCTGGGGAAACTGTTAAACAGAGTCCATGTTTACTTCACACTACATGTATGCTGAGCTTCATGACAGCACAGAAATTGGGGGGAAAAGTAAGATAAATAAGGAGATTAAAATTCTGGGCCATCAATGATATTCTAAGAGAGTTGAAGCAGAAAATATCAAAAGAATATGAATATACTTTCAAGGTACTTTGCATGATTCTAAACTAAACAGAGGGTGAATTACCTATGTACAAAAGAGATAAATTATAAAGATGTTTTTCCTATCTACATGCTGTAAGATTCCAAGCATTTTGTTAGCTCTGCTGGTATTTCTGATGATAAAGGTAACATATGATCATTGTTTTCAATTTTTCATAGCCATACACAACTCTTAATACATATGCATGTGCATTTTCCAATTATTTTCTCAGAACAAATTCTGAAACGTGAGGGTGAGGGGTCAAATGGCATTTCATTTTAAGACTTCTATCAGTCTCCGACTCTGCCCTCCAGAAGGTCTATGTATGCCATTTCAGACTTCCATCTAAACTCATCGCAGAAGCAGGCTCTGCACAGCCCTCTTCAGGGCAGCCAGTCTACCTCTTGCAGCACTTGCTTCACTGGGCCTGGAGGTGAGCAGGCTGTCCTCCTGGTTTCTCATTACCACTTCCACCCAGCTCTCCCTCCCTTCTACTTAAATCCTGAATCCCATGTTATTAGATTGCACTGTCCATTATCATTGATTGTTGTCACCGTATACTGAAAGACCGTGCATGCCCACTGTCCCATACCCTCACCAGCACTAAGTGTCATTCCTTTCCACCTCCACCAATCTTATACATGGGAAAATATCTCCATATTGTTCTGTTAGGTAACCATAAAGGTCCTCCATGATAGTGAGCAGGAAGAAGATATGAATTTCTAGAGGACAGGGAAAGGGGAGGAAATCTGTAGAGTTATAATAAAAAAAGGGTTAAAATATCTTACTTCATAACACAAAATACAGTAAATTAATGTCAAAACATTGCTGGCTGGTGAGGAGATTAAAAATGGGATGTGAAAATATCATAGGAAACAGATTTTAAAAGACTGGGAAACATTATACTGTAGACTGATGTAAATAGCTAGTTATCTACGGTTCTTAAAAAAGAAACTATGCTGAAATATGTGCTAACAAGCCACAGAGGAGAGTATAAATATTGGGTGTGTTCTGACTATGAGTTGCTGAAATAACAGTAATAACAAGAGTCACAAATATTAAAATCTGACTGGGTGCCAGGAAATATGCTAAGTGCACTTACATGGATTACCTCATTTGCTCCTCTCATCCCCACGAAGCCGGCCCTATTATTACCTACATTTTATAGGAGAGGAAATGAAGACCTGGTTATGTAATGTGTCCATACAGCTAATGAGTTGTGGAGCCAGGATTTGAATCTACATTGTCTGACTCTAGAGCCCTGGCTCTTAAACACCAGGCTACATAGCTTCCAGGAATTAATGCCTCCAATTTTCAACAAAAGACAGAAGACTTTCTTTTAAAACCTGCAAGTGCAAATTTATCCTACACTTTTTTTTATTTTTTATTATTTATTTATTTTTGCCAGAGAGAGAGAGAGAGAGAGAGAGAGAGAGAGAGAGAGAGAGAGAGAGAGAGAGAACTGAACGGGGGGAGCTCCCAGTTCAGCATATGGTTCCGCACAGGCCGGGGCCAGGATTCGATCCTTGGTCCCTGGGGCTGCAAACTGAGCACTTAACCCATTGAGCCATCCCGGCTTCCCCTACACTTTTCATAAACACTTTGACTGATCTCTTTGCCAGTAGACCGAATCCCCTTTAAGAACATACCGGCAAGAAGGTTTTCCTGGGTTTAGGTTTCTGAGTTTCTCTATAATGGTCTTGTTCTCAGACAGTTATCTGCTCAGAGGGCCACTGACAAACTCCAGTTCACACAAATCACACGACCTAAAGTTAACGAAAATCTCTTAGGTTAAACAGAATTTTAGTCAATATGCTCCTCTCCAGGTCTCTTACGTCCAGCTCCTGAGGCCAGGGGAGCCCTAACACCTGCCTTGAGAACTCCAGGACTAACCTGACTGTGCCCATTATCCCTGTTTATGTCACCACCACTAGACAAGCCAGGCCCCAGCGTGCCCAGCTGGACCCTATTCCCCACTTCTCCACTCCTGAAACCCTTCCACTGTGCTCTCACATCATCAACTAGGGCCGCTATATCCTGACCCTCTCCTCTCAACTCTCCCTCATCTTCTCTCCAGGGCAGCCAGTCTGTGTCTTGTAGCACTAGCTACACAGGGCCTGGGAGCTGAGCAAGGTGTCCTCCTTGCTCCTCACTACCACTTCTAGACAGTTCTCTCTCTTCCCTAAAAGCTGAATTTTATGTCATTAGATTGCGTCACCCATTAACTTTCACTGCTGCTAACACATCCCAATTCCAGAATGGCTCCCCTTCATTTCTTGATGATTTTAGCTCCTAGATCACTATCATTTTCTCCAATTACTACTCCTGTTTCAGTGTGGGAATGTTGGCATGCACATAAACGAGCCTCTCACACTTGTCCTCTCAAGTCCTTGAAGTCCCCTGGCAAGGATCTAATCTTTCACCACACCTCAGTCCTACATTCCTTAGTCACACCCTAGCTCCTGCATTACCTCCATTACCCAGAATCCAGCCATCCCACTTGCTGACCACCGATGCTTGTATTTCCAGCTCCTCATTTCTAGTACCTGAACTCTAACAATCCCTCGATCTCTACTGACCGGTTCCTATACCTTTTCAGTGGTTCTCCCTTCCCTGATGTCTTCCACTTCCACCTCACTTAGTTTCAATTCCATGGCAAATCATAGCATCGTTCCTTTGCATCCATCTTCATCTTTTATTTCACTTCTACTTTTATTTCACTGTACTCAGGAAAACCACAATGCTGAGTAAATCCAATTTGCTGTCTACTCTACTCCTGTACCTGAATATACCTGGAGAAAACCATTGTCACTGCTCAGCAACCATACCATGTACATTTCCCTAGCCCAATGGTCCTCATTATTTTACAGAGACTAATTGGTCCAGCACTATTTGTTGAAAAGACTACCTTTCCTCACTGAAGTGCCTTGGTACCTTTATCAAACATCTGTTGACCAAATACGAGGTGTGATCCAAAAATATGGTGAATGTTTAAATTTTTAAAAATGATTACAGTAAATGATACCTTACCATTAACCCCTCTTGAAATACTCCCCCTTGTTTTAAACACACTTATCCCATCATTCTTGCCACTTTCTGAAACAGTCTGGAAGTCCTCTTTCATGAGTGTCTTTAGTTGTACTATTGTGGCCGCCTCAATGTCCTAAATCGATTCAGGTCACACATTGCTTCTGATACCACAATTTCTGTCAAATAAAAACATTACGGTGTGTCCTCATCCACCTTATTCATGGAATCTGGCACTATGTGACTTCTGGCTCTTCCACAAAGTCAAAATGACCATGAATGGTAAACGTTTTGAATCAATTCAGGATATCAAGGCAGCCAAGAAAGTACAACTAAAAACACTCATGAAAGAGGACTTCAAGAACCGCTTCAGAAAGTGGCAAGAACATAGGATAAGTGTTCGAACCAAGAGGGAACACTTTGAGGGGGATTAATGGCAAAGTCTTTTACTGTAATAATTTTTATTTCAACATTCATTGTATTTTTTGATCACACCTTGTATGTGTACTTCTATTTCTGGACCTTGTCCTATTCTACTGGTCTATCTATACATGAATACCACATGATCTTGCTAACTGTAGCTTTATAGTAAGTAATGAAATATGGTAATGGTATAAGTCATCCAACATTGCTCTTCTTTTTCAAAATTATTTTGGCTATTCTAGGTTCTTTTTATCTCAATATTTGATTTTACAATCTGCTTATCAATTTCTACCAAAAATTGACTGGTCTTATGACTGGGATTGTATTGAATCTACAAATCAATTTCAGGAGAAATGACATCTTCATAGCATATATTCTGACCCATCAACATAGTATTTCTCTCCATTTATTATTAATGCCTTCTTCAGTTGCTCTCAGTACTGTTTTGTAGTTTTCACTGTAAAGGTATTATATAGATAGATCAGTTGTTAAATTTATCCTTTATTTCATTTTTAAAAATAAAACTTTATATTTTAGTTGTGGAATGCATTATAAAACTTACCATTCAAACTACTTGAAGGGTACAATACATTAAATACATTCACATGGTTGAAAGCAATGTTGGATGACTTATACCATTACCATATTTCATTACTTACTATAAAGCTACAGTTAGCAAGATCATGTGGTATTCATGTATAGATAGACCAGTAGAATAGGACAAGGTCCAGAAATAGAAGTACACATACAAGGTGTGATCAAAAAATACAATGAATGTTGAAATAAAAATTATTACAGTAAAAGACATTGCCATTAATCCCCCTCAAAGTGTTCCCTCTTGGTTCGAACACTTATCCTGGTTGTGCACTCATCACCACTTTGTATTTCCAGAATCTATTCATCATTCCAAACAGAAACTCTGTACCTATTAAACAATTACTCCCTACCCCCCACTCCCCACCCCAGTCCCTGGTCATGACTATTCTACTTTCCGTATCTGAATATGCCTGTTCTAGGTACCTCATATCGGTATCATACAATATTTGTCTTTTTGTGTTTTATTTCTGTAACTTAGCATACTGTTTTCAAGATTCATTTATACGGTAGTATGTATCAGAATTTCATTCCTTTTTAAGAAATATTATTCCATTATAAGCATATATCAGATTTTGTTTATCCTGTCCTCTGTTGATGGACATTTGGGTTGTTTCTAACTATTTCATATTTTCATTGCATTGTAAATGATAAATTTTATATGGTTAATTCCAATTGTTCTTTGCTTATTTCAAAGATGAACTCTTGATCTGCTCTCACAAACCTGCTCCACCTGTCATCTCCCCATCTCATATGATGGCAAATACATCCTTCCGTCTCCTCAGTGCAAAGCTTTTGAGACTTCTTTGACTTTACTTTCACAGAGCATGTCCAATTACTGAGCAAATCTTGTTAGCTCTACCATGAAAATATACCCCAAATTCAACCACTTCTTACTGCCTCCATTGCAACCTTGTTGGCCTCAGCCACAAACATCTCTTATCCGGATTATATTCCTATATTACTGGTCTTTCTGCCCCTGACTCTGCCCAATTACTGAGCAAACCTTGTTAGCTCTACCATGAAAATATACCCCAAATTCAACCACTTCTTACTGCCTCCATTGCAACCTTGCTGGCCCCAGCCACAAACATCTCTTATCTGGATTATATTCCAATATTACTGGTCTTTCTGCCCGACTCTGCCCAATAAAGTATTTTCTTAACAGAGTATCCAAAGTAGTCATTTTAAAACATAAGTCAAATGATTTCAATTACCTACTCAAAGCATTTGATTTTTCACCATTTTCTTCCAATTTAAATCAGAAGCTCTTACAATTGCCTACAAAGCCCCATGCCAGGGATGTCCCAACTTTTGGCTTCCTTAGGCCACTTCAGAAGAAGAATTGTCTTGGGCCACACATAAAATATACTAACACCAATGATCGCTAATAAGCTAAAAAGAAAATTCGCAAAAAAAAAACAACAACAAAAACCCTCATAATGTTTTAAGAAAGTTTACAAGGGAAAGCCGTGATGACTCAGCGGGTTAAGCGCTCGCTTTGAAGCCCCGAGGACCGAGGATTGAATCCTGGCTCCAGCCCAGGCAGACCCACATGCTGAACTGGTGTGTGCTTCCCGAATGCGGTGAGGCCCCCAGTTCAGTTCAAAAAAGAAAGTTTACGAATCTGTGTCAGGCTGCATTCAAAGCTGCCCTGGGCCACATGCAGCCTGGGGGTTGGACAAGCTTGCCTTATGTTATTTTGTCTTGTCACCTCTCTGGCCCTATTTGTTTCTCATCCCCTTACTCACCCTACTCCAGCTACAATGACCTCCTTGCTGTTTCTCCTGCACACTAAACATGCTGCTATCTGGCATTTTCCTGCCCCTTTTCCTGGAATCTTTTGCCCACATATATACATGTGGCTCCCTCTCTTACTTCAAGTTTTAACCAAATATCACTTTCTCAATGAGGCTTACACTGACCAACCTATTTGAACTTGCAACCTGAGCCCCATTCTGGCATACTGATCTCCCTTAATTGGCTTTATGTTTTTCCTTACGATTTTAATACAAGCTTTTTATTCTAGAGTAATTTTAGATTGACAGAAAATGAAAAGATCATGTGGATAGCTGCTCTCACCCTGTTTCCCCTAATGTTAACATGCTGTATCACCAAGGTATATTTGTCAAAGGCAAGAAACCACCTCTGGTACATCAATATTAACTAAACTCTAGCGTTTATTTGGATTTCACCATTGCGTCCACCAATGTCCCTTCTTTTTTTGTTCTAGAATACAGTTCAGGATACGACATTGTGTTTGGTCATCATGTCTCCTTAGTCTCTTCTGGACTGGGACAGTTTCTTAGTCTCTTCTGGACTGTGACAGTTTCTCAGTCTGGCTTTGTTTCTTAAGACCTTAACAGCTTTGAGGAGTGCTGGCCAGCGTTCTGTAGAATGTTCATCAGTTGGATTTATCTGATGTTATCCTCACAACCAGACTGAGGTGATGGGTTTTTGGGAAGAAGACCACAAAGATGAACTACTTTTCTGATCACCTCATCAGGGCTGTGTGCCATCAACATGACTTATCACTAGTGATGCTAGCCTTGCTCCCAAGGTTACGGAGTGCCTATCTAGTACGTCTGCTGGGAAGTTACTCATTTTTCCGTATCTATAATCTTTAGAAGCAAGTCACTAAGTTCAGCCCACATTTAAGAAGGGTAAGGGTCCTTATAATGTTTCAACATATCATTTACTTAATTTTTTATTGTCCACATTTATAGGTAAAGTAAAAAAGGTTATGAAATTTATTTTATTTACTGATGTGGCTCCAATATCTAGAATAGGGCCTCATATGTAATAAATACTCAATATTTGTTGAATGGCAGAATACAGAAAAGGAGATCTCCTGATAATCTGTTTAGGCCATAGTATCAATTTTTTATATATTTCACAATTTAGAAAAATACATGCTCAGGATAAAAGTCATATGTCATTCACTCAGAGATATTCCTAACATGTGGAGTTTCCTTTCTCAGTGGTATCTGCAGTTTTATTAGGGCAAACTATCTCAAGGAACAAAATTACAATGCCAAAATTTGACACATAGCAATAGGATTAAATGCAGAATACATGTAAACTGCTTAGAATAGTGGCTAAAAATAACAAGAACTCAAAAAATGTTCATTTTCATCTATGTCCTTAACCTACATGTAGGTGAGAGAGTTGAGGGATACAGAGGGCCTTACCTGAAACCTCAAAAATATACTTCAAGACAGCATATAAAATTTTAGCACTCTATACCCCAAAATCCAGTTAATATTAATTTTTTGATCTCTTACTAAAATCTGTTCTCTGTCTGATCAGCACTTTAGGTAAAATCAGGATTTCCCACATAGCCTCATTGTTCTGAGAGAGGTACCCTGGCCTTAGCCACAATTCCAAGTTTCTTTGAGTATAAAGTTTTTCCTAAGAAAGAATGTAGATTACACTTAGGGGCCTTACTTTGTGGTTAAGAAACTATCCTGGGGGAAGCCGGGATGGCTCAGTGGGTTCACTGCTCACTTTGCAGCCCTGGGGACCAAGGATCAAATCCTGGCCCCGGCCCGTGCGGACCCATATGCTGAACTGGGAAGTGTCCCCAGTTAGGTTCTCACAGGGGTGAGACCCCAGCCCAGTTCCTGCCCTGTGCAGCCCCGCGCCCATCTGTGGAATAAAACTATGTGGAAAAACCGATGATATGCAACTATGGAGACTGTTCTGGGCCCTCCTCCTTCTCTCTAGCTCTGTTTCTGTATCTTTCTCTCTGTCAAAAACAATAAAAATAAATCTTTTAAAAATATATATAGAGGTAGCCAGAATGGCTCAGTGGGTCAAGAGCTCATTTGCAGTCCAGGGGCGCAAGGATCGAATCCCAGCCCCGGCCCATGTGGACCCATATGCTGAACTGGGGAGTGCCTCCAGTTCGGTTCTCACTGGGGTGAGACTCCAGCCCAGTTCCTGCCCTGTGCAGCCCCTCCCACCTGTGGAATGAAACTATGTGGAAAAACCGATGATGTGCAACTATGGAGACTGTTCTGCGCCCTCCCCCTTCTCTCTTTCTCTGTCTCTGTATCTCTGTCTCTCTCTCTGTCAAAAACAATAAAAATAAACCTTTAAAAAAAAAGAAAATATCCTGGAAATTTAAGGGGAAAAAGCTCGCCACTTTTACTACTTTAAAGATTTGATCAGCAGCTCAACAGTTTAGAAGTTAGTTTAGATACTAAGTAAACTATGTATTATACTTTGCATACCCAGCCAATGATTAAAATAAAAATGAATACATATTTCTTGGGGTAGATTCTACAACTACAGTTTCAATAACAGAAGCAATCCAGTTTCCCATTAACAGAAGAACTGTTCTGCATGTTTTTAAAACTGGGTGAGTTAAACTTATTTGGTACATTAATTGCTTAATATAATTTCCCTTCAAAGCCTGCACAAACACTCCCCAGACAGTTTCATCCTTATCAGTGTAGCTGCTTTCATGTAGCTAATTTTACCAAGTACTATTTTCCTGAAGAACAGTATCAGGGACAGGAGTCATACTTTCAAGTCATTAAAATTCCGGCAGTCTCATTTCATTTAGGACACCTTAATTTTTCTCAGGTCATGAATCAGTGAACATCTGATATTAGCAGAGCTATGAGAAAGCATCTTGGATTCCTTTTTTGGAAAGAAGGTTTAAAAAATAAACCAGATTAAGAACCACAGCCAGGAAAATCCTTCCTAGCTGCTATGGAACAGAGCCTTTCATTCAAAGACAAACTAATTTATTAAGTACTCAAAAATCAGTCAAAACAAGGAGCTAACCTCTGAAGTAGATGAGGAATGCCAAGCTGTTTTCTTTTCTGTAGATTCAGGAAGAGCAAAACATTTGTGCAAATCTTATAAAAGAAGAGAAAATTAGATGTGATCACTATCATACTGTTTATTTATGACCTATGCCTTTATTGATTGTCTATAGTGAGCCAGGTATTATGCAGAGCTCAGAATAGACAAAGATCAATAAGGTATAGATCAGATCCTATGCTCAAGAAGCTGACATGTGAAAGAGGGTATGATTTGTTCTATACGGCCCTAGAGAGAAAGACCAGTGCCAAAGCCTGAAAGCTGCATTATAAAGAACTTTCTAAGAATTAAGCTGTTCCAAAACTGAATAACCAGCACCTCACATATCATCAGTGAGTGGCAGTGTTCAAACAGAAACCGGATGTCCTAAAACCAGGAGTAGGAATCAAGCATGAGAGAGAAAAAATTGATAAGATGGTCTCTATCTTGAGTAACTTCATGCCAATGACTTCCTGTCTACACTAGAAAGCAGAGAAGAAAATTCTAGGCACCTTTTTAATACCCAAATGAGATAATTCCATTCTTAAGACTGAGAGCCAGTCATATCTATTTTGAAACTATCTGAAGTACTCATGGTGGCTCTTTCTCTCCTTCAATTTTTCAGTTGTTCTCTCTATATTAGGCTTTGAGTTTCTCAGAAATTCAATTGGTGCTTCACACGACTTTCCCTCTGGCAGCTAGAGCCTGGCTCTGTATAACATGTTAGTCAGGCTATAACATCTCTATTGGAATACATTCCTTGGTTTAATTTTGGAACAACATCATATAGAGCATGGCGGGAGAATATGAACTAAGTGCTTATAGCTTAATATACTGAGATCAATACCGCTTTCATGAAAAGTTTAAATAACAGTTACCAATAAAGTTCCTCTTATGGCAAATCCAAAATCACTTCCACATGCAAATAATGTAGTAAGTAACAAAGTTTTGAAAGGATTAAAAAATTTTTAAATGACTAGCAAAAATAAGAAGAATATAGGTTTTCCCTCACAAATAAAACATATATTATGGTCATGTTAATGATCTGAAAAATATCATAGAGTTATGTTGGTCTTAATGTAACTGCATTTCACATAACATGATAAGACCTTTATTTATAATCCAGGTAATTTTCTAAATTCCTCTAGGTTCCAGGAAGAACAATTCCTATAATAGATTTAACAGGACTACCTGGTTGTTGTATAATTCTCACAGGACTATTTGAGTACACAAATATCATTTAGAGAAGTTAAAAGTCCTAGGGCTGTCAAAATACATCAATATTTAAAACATGAGATGGGTCTTTAAAAGAACCTTTTGTAAATGAATATTCTAGAATCAGTAAGGGGGAAACGTACAAGTGTACTCAAGTTATATTGACAATCTAACTTCTACACAGCTTTCTCCTTGACAGCTCCTGGTCTTATGATCAGTTTTGACATTTTGATTTTCTCTATTTATGAATAAGTATTTACAATGTGGGACAGTTTTGAAACTTGAATTTATATGGCTTTCAACATTTCTACAATAGTCAAATTTGAAAGGAAAAACAGGCAAATGGTGAAAAGGTCTCATTTTTCACCTCTTGAGGAAGGACTCTACTTCTTTTCTATTCTTTTCAAGAAAATAAAAAAGAATTGTGTTTCTTTCATATCTTAAACTTGTTTTCCTACTATCAAATGAATATCAACAAATCTTATGTTAACGCAAATACTTTCAGGTTTCCATCTCTCAGACAGGAAAAAAAAATACCATGTACAGACATGTCCGCTTCAACACATCATCAAATATATTGCAAAAGTAAAATGAAGCTGTTCTGATGAATCCTCCCTAAAAGGCCACACTGTGAAGCTGATGAACTACTTGTTGTGTGGGGACTGTAATCCTCTCAGTAGAAGCTGGACTCAGTAGAAAGAGGACACTGTGACCCACAATGTCCTTCTCTGCCCTCTCCACTCCTTGCTTCAATCTTTGCCTAAGTAGTTTGGTTTGATCTCCAGTCAACTGGAATTTACCAAAAAAGATACACCAATGGTTTCTTCTCTTACCTATATATCCTTAAGATCGTATTTTCTTTCCTGTTGAAAACTTTTTTTTTTTTAAGAAAAACAAAAATAAATAGTGCACTATAAGTAAATCTGCAACTAACATAAACAAGCTAAATTACCATAGAAAATCTTGGCTTCTATATATAAGATTCCCAAATCACATACCCTGAATCAGGGCTTCTTAAAGAAATGATGATTCCAAGAATGAGGCAGCAACTAGATGATCCTGGAACAGATTTTTGTGCCAAAAAGGAAATGCTAAAAATGATAAAGACACTTGAAAAGGACACAGGAGTCAACTTGAAGGGACTCTTACTTGCTAAATTGGGGACAATTTAAGAATGAAAGTCAAAAACAATGATAATAGACTATAACATTTTGAATTTGAAAAAGAATCCATAAGTTCGCAATGAAATAATGAATAAAGGCATGAATAAATAAGTAAAGAAAGAAAAGAAGATTCTCATTTATGCTAGAACTTTCTGTTTTCTACATAGTAACTGTCATAAAAAATATTTGATTCAAACAAGAATCACCAATGGATGCTAATTAACATTGGGTAATGTTTCTTGAAGGAAGATATTTACATAGCCTCAAAGTATCTAACAGCAGTTTAATTATTAATTATTAAGGGAGGATAGATTTTTACTAGGGACAAATTGGGTGAGCCCCCTTAGTTAAGGGTTAAAAGTTAATATCACCAATAATTGGACAAATTGACAACGTAGGTCTCTCACTACGATATGCCAAGGACACATAACCTTGGCAGCATTCCTACCAAGACTATGTAACCTTAAACTAGGCAAGAGAGGCAAAGAATCAGATAAACCCAAAATGAAGGACATTCTACAAAACTGTCCTGCACTCTTTAAAAATGTCAAAGTTTAAGATAAAGAAAGGAAGAGAAACTGTTAAAGATTAAAGCAGACTAAACAGATATATCAGCTAAATGCAAAATGTGATCCTGGATTAGATCCTGCGCTGAGAAAAAACAACTATAAAAAGCTACCATTGGGACAAGTGGCAAAATCTGCATATAGACTATATAATATTATTATATCAATGTTAAATTTTCTGATTTTGATAGTTGTATTACAGTTGTATTCTTGGAAGATGTTAAAGCATTTAGGGATAAAGGTACATAGCATATTTACTCTTATGGTTTAGTGAAAAGAAAATATGTATGACTACATATAAGACAAAAACATACTATACAGAGAGAAAATGAATGTTGCAAAATGTTAATAAGTAGTGATTCTAGGGAAAGGATATGCTAGAGTTCATGGTACTATCCTTATAGTTTTCCCAAGGTGTAAAAGGTTTTAAAGAACTACCAAGATTTTAAGAAAATGTGACTTTATTTTATTTTTTTCTAAATTAGGTAAGTAATATATACACACTAAAGCAGCAGAAAGTAACATATACTCACTAAGCTGGAGGCCTACAAATAAAGTGAAAAGAAACAGTCTTTATCCTCTCACAATAGCAAAGTTAGAGTTTGGTATAAATTTTCTCCATCTTTCACTAAGTTCATAGGACATATTTAATCAGGTATCAGGTCATTCTTAAAGAGTTATATGAGTAAACTACAAACACATTATTAAATGTTTCATTGCTTCTAAATAAAACTCATTGGCAAAAACGACCAAGTGACATAGGGCTGAATCTATAAATTAAAAGGAAATGCAGAGATTATTACCATTTTCTTACCACTTAGAAAACACCTAGCCAGCAAGCTAACACGCAGTTCATAATGTAACAAACACATTTACATAAGCAATGCTTAATTCCTTTCCAATAACTGCCAACCCCTACATCTTAAACTCATGATTTCCTACATCTTAAACTCATGTTGATTCAGTAAGTGTGGGAATGCAATATTGCTTTGCAATAATTTACCATGTTTCTTTATCACTGACATTCACTGACTAAATGAAATCCCAAAGCTGAAATGAAGATTCTGTTTTCCATACTTACAGGTTCATGACCTATGCTCCTGCAGTTTACTGTAATCAACTCAATTTCTGAACGATACCCACTCAGGTTAAATACCTAAGCCACAGCAGAGCCTAGCAGTTTCCAACTACCGCTTTTACCCCTGTGCTTTACTATGTCATTTTTCTGGCTCTCTCAAAGATAGTAAAAAAGGTATTAAGTATGGGTTGGGGGTGTTGAGTGAATAGTCTCACATCCAACAATCATGTAAGAGCATGCTCATTGTACTGAAGTTGCATGACCTAATATTTTAAAATATTAGCACACATATACTTCTTTGACTAAAATTTGATGGAATTGGTTTATTTTCTATTCTTATCTAGTCAACTAGAAGTTTCAGAGCTAAAAAATAAAGAACAGGGAGTCTGATCTTCTGGATTTCCCTTGCCCCTCTAAAGGCAGGCTCAATACATTTCTCAAAGCTCTATTTCCCAATCTAAAATAAAGGTATAATAATGCTTTAAGAGTTTGCTAGATAAAAGAAGCTGGGTTCAGTCCAGTGTCAGAAATGATTTTAATATTTGGCTATCATTAAAAAATGTTGATCAAGAAATAAGGAGAAGGAAAATTTTTTCTACATCATACCCTTCTGTGTTCTGTACACATTGGCTTTAAAAGCTATTACTTCCCAAGCTTTCCACAACCTACCAATAACCCAAAGCAGAGGTAGCTTAGTCCTTGGGCCTGGCTTCAACAATTGGATCACAACTGGTGCTCCACAATCACACAGCAGTGCTGGGAGGAAACGCCACCAAGTGCTGCCATTTGGGTTTCCTTCTCTAATCAGTCGCTGTGGTTCACTGGCAGCAATTAAAAAAAAAAAATTTTTTTTTTAATCATTCAAAGCGATTAAAAGATATTGATGGAAAAGTTCATTAAAAAAAAAAAAGCTCCTGAAAAGAACAATAACTAGCCAAACAGGACATAAACAAAAAGGACCAAAACAAGCTTCAGAGGGTAGTTATTAAGCGTTAATGCCACTGAGCCCTTGCGGGTCAGCTCCAGAACTAGCTGCATTCTCCAGTGACCAGACTGAATTTGGGGGTGATGTTGTATCACATTCCTAAAAAACCAAAGGGCCTGTGAGTTTTGAGCTTGACTGGAACCAGCACAAATCCCAGACTCTGAAAGCTAACAAACACCCTTTTCTGATTTTACCCATAGGGCTACTCTGTCTAGCACCTATTTATTCTTTAACAAAGTCCATCACTTTTGGCTTCAAGTAGAGGTGAAATCCAAGAAGCTAGTATTTTAGTAGGAAATGCTTTTGATTTTTTAGAAGACAACTCCTAATGACCACAAATTCACGGACAAAACACGGAAAGGGGATGAAAACTGGGTGCTGTGCTCTTTACTGACCCCTCCTGGCTGAACTATGGAAAAGAGAAGATCTGAAATCTTACCTCCCAAGGAGAGCAAGCAAGCAGAACATTCGGTCTTTCATGTCATGGAAAGAAATCCTCTCAGTTCAGATGACCCCTAAGAGAACTCAATTCTAAAGCACATATGGCAATGATTTCTATTTATGGGGCTCCTGGAATGGAAATTGGGAAAGGGCCTTGGGGATCAGCCCCAAAGGCCTGGCTAGGTCTCTGGCAGCCTCAGACCTCTGACTCTAGGTTGAAAAGCTTACATAAGTGCTATTGTGACCATTTCTGATAAGAGGAAAAGACTTTACCTCTTTCTCTATTTTGAGAAGCTTCTTCACAGCCACTTCCTTGTCCTGTGATATCCATTTGGCTCGATAAACACTCCCGAAACTTCCTCCACCGCAGTTTTCAAAAAACTGCAAGTCATCAAATTTAATTTGCACAAAGGAGGTACCGAGAGACGACATCGCATAATGACAAAGTATTATACTTCCACAAAATCTGCAGAGAGAAAGAGAAAACACGTTGGATTACAAATATGTTCGAATGAATCCTCTGAATCCCACTTCAGACAGTGTACGACGAGTTCTGTGAAACTTCCAGAAAGAACCTTGATGACTCAGAAGAAAGAACACCAAGACTATAAACAAACCAAAATGAAAAAACACTTACCCTGGCAGCCCATGCACAACTCAACAGCGACTTGCCCAGACTCTGAAACCCAGCTGTCCACAGAGAAATGGCTCAGATTTCCCTGCTGACAAAACCTGCAGCAGCACTTCCTGCACATCCCCAGGAGCTCTGTTGAAAGGCTACTGTGTCACCAGGTCTCCTATCATGAAGCCCCGACAAACGGGACGCATGCCTTCAACAGGAAGCTTGCCTAGCTCTTCTGGCATCTGAGGCACGCCATCTCTCTACGTTGTGCTCACTTCACACAAAATATACATAACCTAAGCCACGGAGCATCCTGGTGCAAGGACAGCCAACATGCTGCAAACTCAACGCACACTCAGCATTTAGATTCCAAAAGCAAAAACACTTGAGTTTAGGGACGACAGAAAAGCAAGCTAGCTGGCCAAGTGTTTTCCAAAGTGGCTCCCTGGACTGTAGACTGTAGCAGAAACTTAATTAAAGCGTAGAACATATGCCCTTGATTACAATATATTAAGTCATCCAAAGAACTCTGCCAAGAATATTTTTTTTTAAATATTATGCTTGTTTCCTGAGAAACAGATTTCTCCTCCCAGAGATTATTAGAGTGATAGCTTCTACAGTCAACGGTGTTCTACTATTTCCCAGGTAAGTGGTCTTCCTTCATACCCCCTGTCAAACCACAGACTAGCAGGACAAACAAAACAAAAACATACAACCAAGTAAACAAAGAACTAAAATTTTGAACCAGCATAAAAAACAGGTGGATAAAAAAGTTTGTATACATATTCTTGCAAAAACTATAAACCAGAATCTTATAATGAGGGAGCAAAAAGGACAAATTCATATGTATAGAACATTCTCCATAACAACTGACCTGGGTTCCTCATAAGTGTCAATGTCACGAAATATTTTTTAAAAACCAGGGAAAATTCCAACATGAAGAGGATTTAAAGAAATATGATGACTAAATGCAATGCATGATTAGTGACTGTATTCTGGTTAAAAAAAAATCTACAGAAGGTATTACTGGGATTTTAGAGAAATCTGAATATTAATTATATATTACATAATATTAAATTAGCCATGGCAAATAATGGTATTTTGGGTTTGTATGTGGATGTCCTTGTTCTTGAGAGATATACTTACTCATATTGAAGTTTGATATCTACAAATTAATTTCAAATGGTCCTAATCATCCTCACTCTCAAAAAATGTATGGGTATAGAGAGGAAGCAAATGTGGCGAAATGCTAAGAACTGACAAATCTAGGTGAAAGTTATATGGGAGTTTTATCACTCTTCTCATTTTTCTGTGGGGTATGATAGCTTTCAGAAGAAAAAGGTGGAGGGGCAGTTTCTGTCTATCCAAATTCACATTTCTTTATAAACAACTTGAAGCTCTTCTGAGTGACAGTAAACAGTGAGCTCAGAGATCTTAATGGGCAGCTGACTAGCGGTCCCTTTTTAGGAACATCAGGTCATTGAAGAATGCTGATTTGTTACATGAAGTCAAACTCGGCTCTACTTTGAAGAGAAGGCAAGAGATAGAATGATTAGTCCTCTAAAGTTTAAAAGATAGCTTAGACTCTGCGTAAAAATTCAGGGGGAAAAGAAACATAGGATCCAAGCACAGTGCAAACACATTATTTGAATTAATTTAATAACTTTGCTTCAATTCTTATTCAGTTAATCATAGAAAAGAAGAAAGTATGAATAAAATTTAGGAATGTGCCAAAGGTAGGTACACAGAATATGCAAGATAAAAAGTTTGTTCAGGGGAAGCTGGGATGGCTCAGTGGGTTAAGCGCTCACTTTGCAGCGCCGGGGACCGAGGATCGAATCCCGGCCCCGGCCTGTGTGGAACCATATGCTGAACTGGGAGCTCCCCCAGTTCAGTTCTCTCTCTCTCTCTCTCTCTCTGTCAAAAATAAATAAAAAAAAATATATTTAAAAAAAAAAAATGCCACTATAATCTATATTATAG
>PVKE010026327.1:0-22248 GCA_004027555.1 Craseonycteris thonglongyai
CCCGCTGAGCCGTCCCGGCTTTCCCCTAGAGTTTAATATTTTAAAGTGAATCCTAGGGGGATAGGGAGGAGGGAATAAAAGAGGAATGACATTCATTCCTCATCTCACTTCCGTGGCCGGTATGTGAAGAAAGTCAGTATTCATGCTGCCAGCATAGATTTCAGAGTAAATTAAGAGTAAATTCGGAGGAGAGGAAGAGGACTTGGTGAATGGCTGTGTAGGTAAATGGAGTCTGACTTGTACATGATGCTGACGCTGGAGTGTGAAAGTTAACAGATGGGATTAGGACAAGGTTGGCTTGACCGGAGGAGAGGCAGTGCTCACAGAGTGTTGAGAAAGGCTGCGTTAGTAGTTGGCAAACACTTAAAATGGTGAGTAAGGCTGTTGGGTAAGTTGTGACGAACTCTTAGAAAGCTGAACAGAAGAGAGTGCTTCTGGGAAATTTTTCTGGGGCCCAGACACCATGGAAAGAGGCTAGCCGCTGTCATCATCAGCATGTATTAAGGGAACTTGCATCACACGTCCTACACGCGGCAGGCTCTGAAGGCTTGTATGGGACCACCTGACAGGCCTTCCCAGGACCTGGGAGGGTGGCACAGGCGGGCCTGAGCAGGGAGATGTCTCTGTTCCAGCTGATCTCACTGGCTCCAGTTCCAGGGTCCTGGGACAGTCTGTCCACAAGCACTACAACATTTTTTTTTTTAAGATCTCAAGTCTGATTTTTAATCTTTAAAGTATCTTGATTTTATTTTAATGCTTGGGTGGACAGTGTTTGTTATAACATTTATTTATGCTTCTACAAATTCCTGAAGTATTCCATTATGGTAACATGTTTTAAAACTTTTTAACCACCAGTGCATTCTTTAGTTAGCCCCATCGCCTTAGTGAAGACTTTGGAGCTGAATAGAAGAGGTGGTTTCATAATGGCAACAGTAACTGCCTGTCGTGGGCCGGGGACTGTGTTGGGTGATGGTTCTGTCATTGACCCTAGAACTAGGCATCAGCATCTCATTTTACAAATGGAGAGCAAGGTCTCAGCTATTAAATGACTTTCAGAGTCACGAGGTTTGTAAATGGTAGAGGCGGGATTTAATCCTAACTTCTGGCTCTAAAGCCCAAACAGTTTAAAACTACCATGCCTCCTTAGCCTCTGAAATATGGATTTTTATGTTCTTTAATAATTTTAAAGCCAAAGTGTTTATGATACTAAATGCCAGTGCTCAGTCACACACTGGGAGGAGCACGGAAATTGTCAGATCGTTCCAGCCCCTCCAGGCTAATTTTAAATGAGCTTGTGTAACATGACATTACTGATCCATCCCATGGTGTCTTCCCAAGAGCATCAGCAGTGGGTGGCAGGCACATGGGCAAGGGCCACCCACCCAGCAGCTGCCGAGCCGGAAGACTCGTGCTGGGGCTGCCAGTCTCACACACTGTGCACCCGCCTCCTCGTCAGCTTGCACAGAATGTCTGTCTTCACTCTTTTTCTTCACGTTCAGACTTTGGTATGGAGTTCTGTGAAAGAATTCTCTCTCATTTTTTCTTATCAGTGATTATTGTGGAGACTTAAAAAAAAAAACTGACGTTGGGCAAGAACATGTCAGAAGGTTTCGTCTTTATTTTTTATTTATTTTTTTTAAGATTTATTTTTATTGTTTTTGATTAATAGTTTAATTCCACAGGTGGGCGGGGCTGCACAGGGCAGGAACTGGGCCGGGGTCTTGCCCGGGTGAGAACTGAACTGGAGGCACTCCCCAGTTCAGCATGTGGGTCCACACGGGCCGGGGCCGGGATTCGATCCTCGGTCCCCAGGGCTGCAAAGTGAGCGCTCAACCCACTGAGCCATCCCGGCTTCCCCTCGTCTTTATTTTTAAGAGTGACTAATGTAAAGGAGAGCATCCAGAGACCGGGATTTTGGACTTGGTTCTCTTAGCAGTCCTGTCGGCCTGGCATCCATGTGACGTCACTGGGCATCTATAGCACCCAGTGACTCCACTCGCTGGCTGCGCTTATCCCCCAGCCCTGAAGTGCCTCCGTGTGGTTCACTTGAAAGGGCACAGGAGGGAGGCCAGAGCACCGAGTGTGGTCGTCTCTGACTGGTTAAGTCACACGACTTCTTTGAACCTTAGAGCCTTTGTGTCTTGAGTGTCAGACTGGACTGCCTTACCACATGGCTGTGAGAATCAAGTGAAATGACAGTAAATGAGAACCACTCTGAAAAATCGCCAAGCGAATGTAAACGTGAAATGATACTATGACTGCTCTAAGTTACTACATCGTGAAATAATTTCCATATTTAAGCTGTTTGCCTGACGTGACTGTAGTTGACTGAATAAGAAACTTCTGGTATAAGTGTCCTTATTTCTATCTATAAAGACTTTTACTGTGTTAAGTGTTAATAAAATAATGCACTAGTGACTTTAATGGTAGGGATTGATTTTGGTTTTGGCTGTGATAGCGAATACTTTGTGGCTATTCTGGGCTGATGGAGGATCAGACGTGATTTTGATACGCTGGAGTTTTATGAATATTTTGAATTTCTAAACTACAGTTAAGGTCTAGTAAAATTTTCATAAGGTAATCAGTTTTCAGATAGTTTGCTGTCCTATAAAATTGAAGATTTCCACCCTTAACCTAAATAGTATATGATCATTCGGCCTCATCAATGCTCAAAATCCAAAGGGTGTGTTCTAGACTAAATATACCACCAACAACTCAGTGAGCCCAAAGAGAATCAACCCATGTCTTACAGAAGATCAAGAAGTTCAGTGTGTTCAGACAGTGTCTCGGCAGAATGCCCCCTCGGTGACCCGCACGTCCTTGGTGCTCTTACTGAACGTCTGAGGACAGACAAACTGGTGGGCCTGGCAGGTCTGGAGCTGCAACCAGGCTCCTCTACAAGCACGGAATTGCTGTGAAATTTTGTGTTTGCCCTTAAAGCTCCTGAACTGGTGGTGGAGATGTTGCATTGTATTCTGTTCTCCGTCTGTGTTTGTTGTAATATGAAAGCAGTGTTGTTAACCCTTTTGCTGCACTGGTATTTTATTGCCGTACACAAAGCAGTTTCAGGGATATTTTCAAGTAAATAAGAAATGGAAATTTGGTTATGTTGAAAAAAATTTTTGAAGGTGACTATGGCTTTATCCAACAAAGAAAATACAAGTATTTTATCATAAACTGCATTGCCACATGCACCTGTAGTTACAATAAAATACGCGGAGAGGTGAAAAACGCGAACGAAAACCAAGATGAGACAGACTCGTCATACACACAGCAGCAGTAGCAACTCATGACGAGACATTATCGTCACACGCAGCAAAAGGGTTAATTATTCCCCAGTAAAACCAGTATTCCAGGACGGTGTCACCTCCCTGTGTGCACTTGGGTCACCCACAGCCCCGCCCCCATTTGAATAGCTTCAAACATGTGCCATATTGAACACAGTGGGCCATAACTTGTAAAGGAGGTGTATTCAGTTAACAGTGCTAATGCCTCACAGGCTCCTGCACACGGGATGCTTCCTTTATCTTGGGGGTGTGAACAGTGTTATTCCATCCCTTTGGCTCCCAGCTCTCAGAGAAGGGGAAGCCATACGTTGACATCCAGGGCCTGACCGCGTCCACCATGGGGATCCTGCTGGACTTCGTGTACACGGAGACAGTGTGCGTGACGGTGGAGAACGTGCAGGAGCTGCTCCCTGCCGCCTGCCTGCTTCAGCTGAAAGGTACACACGCTGTGAGATGAACGACATGAACGCAGTCATGCAGATGTGGGCGCTGATGTGGGCACTCACTGCCCACAGCAGGGAAGGCCAGGTGCCAATCGCAGTCCAAGGGAAACTCCAGATGAGTGTTTGCCTCTTAGAAGAGAGCGTCTACGCCGGGGGTGGCGAACCTCTGGCACGCGGCACACAGTGGCACGCAGAGCAATTATTTCGGCACGTGGAGCTGTGAATACTATTTAAAAAATTATTGTTTATGCTCTTATAGACATAAAAATAATCGATAGCTCTATATCACTTGATGGGTTGGCACGCGAGTCGAGCGAGTATACTCTTTATTTCATAAACTTTGGCGCTCAATCGCCAAAAGGTTCGCCACTCCTGGTCTACGCACTTCTCTTCTGAACCACTGGGGGAGGAGTTAGTAAATGTGTCCTACGTGGTGTGCACAGTGACTTGCAAGGAACCAACAGCGTGTGTTGAAGGCTGAAGCCCTCCCGGAAGGCCCTGTCACACGTGACCCAGATGGGGTTTGAACCACTGAAGCACGCAATTGTGTCGGATTCTTAGCTCTTGACGCTGTGCAGACAGGCTGTCGCGACGCTGCGTGTGCAGCCCTGCCATGTCTTCCCTGTTGCCCCAGGTGTGAAGCAAGCCTGCTGTGAGTTCCTGGACAGCCAGCTGGACCCTTCCAACTGTCTGGGCATCCGGGACTTCGCCGAGACGCACGGCTGTGCTGACCTGATGCAGGCTGCAGAGGTCTTCAGCCAGAGGCACTTTCCTGAGGTTGTGCGGCACGAAGAGTTCATCCTGCTCAGCCAGGGTGAGGTGGAGAAGCTGATCAAGTGTGACGAGATCCAGGTGCGGGCCCAGGGCGGGGCCAGGACAGATCTCGGGAGAGCACGGTGGGCGCTGTCACCATAGGGCTTCCCTGTCTGTCCACATCAGCTCCCAGCTCCATTACTCACCCCGGAACTGCACACAGATTTGTTTGCGTGTTTACGGGATAGCACTCACCACCTTCCCTAAAGTACGTGACCCCTTACCAACCAATGTCACCCCATTAAATTTAACAATAAAAAAAAAAAAAGTATGTGACCCCGATGGGTGAGAGTCACTACTGAACAGAGTGTGGATTAGCATAAACGAAGGAAAGTAGACGTCTGTCCCCCATTCACTCATTCATCCCGAACACCTGCGAGACAGCCAGATAGCCATCCCTGTGCCGTGGCCCAAAAGCAAGTGCAGTCCTTGTTTGCAGAGAGTTCAGGGTACAGCGGGAGACACAGCAGAAAGGCAGAAATGGTTAAGAGCCTATTCAAGCCAGGAAAGAAAAAGTAAATCTGGGTTTATTAGATCAAAGAGGAAGGGACAGACGGTTGGCAGTTGTGAGCAAGAGCCGGATCACATGTGCCTGAGGGGCTGGAGGGGCCTGTGGGCTGGATGCCCCACAGGTAAAAGGCCTTGTCCAGACGCATGCTCAGGACAGCCCCGCTCCAGGGGCCGTGGCACCAGGCACCAGGCTGCAGGGCTTCCCTGCACGAGGCCTGTGGCTGTGGTCAGTCCATCAGTGGCCACTCAGGGTCTGCATCAGGTCACTGCCCCGCTTGAAACCTCGTCATGGTTCCTAGTTGCTCTTGGATCAAGTCTAGTCTTACGCTGTGATCCAGCCTCGTTCACTTCTCCAGCTTGATCTGCCCTTTGTCCCCTCCCTCGGTCGCTCTATACCAGCTTCTGTCATTTCCCAGGACAGTTCTGCCCAACGGAACGTTCCGTGCAGGTGGAAGGAGCCGTGTCTGCATCTGGCCCATCCGCCGGCCTAGTTACCTACGGAGCGCGGGAAGGGGGTGAGGTCCCCGGGAAGGCGGCATCTGTGACGTGTCCCCTGTGCGTCTAGGTAGACTCTGAGGAGCCTGTCTTCGAGGCCGTCGTCAACTGGGTGAAGCACGCTAGGAAGGAGCGGGAGGCGAGCCTGCCTGACCTGCTGCAGTACGTGCGCATGCCGCTGCTGACGCCCAGGTACATCACCGACGTCATAGATGCCGAGGTGAGTGCCCTGCCTCCTGCGTCCGTCCCCTGCGCACCTACACGAACACAGGGTCTGCCTGTCCAGAATGCAGAGGTGCTGCAAGGTGATCCCAGGCAAGTCAGGCTCCGCACAAGCGAGTTTAATTTTGTGCGTCATTGACGTTTTGTTTCACGTGCCTCTAGGTGTTTTACACAAGCAGCACCAGTGATCAACTTTGTTCCCTTCTCCATAAATATAAGTTGTTCCAAGTTGCCCCCAAAAAGATGCTTTGTTACCAGGTCTCTGACCTCTGGTGAAGCCAGCGCGAGGTACCGCCTGTGCTCAAACAGCGTGTAGTTGTGTCTTCTCCAGCCTCAGTTCTTCGTGACATGTTTTTGTAATGTGACTTTCTACGTCACCTGTACTGGCTGGACCGCGCCTGGGGGACCCTGATGTAGACTTGTAGGTCAGACCCAGTCCGCAAGCGTGCTCTTCTGACCAGCCCACGACTCTGGGAGTAAAACAGTGTCTCAGTGGTTTGCGTTAGAAACGGTCTCCTATTTGTGGCTTCTTCCATACAGCCCACACGTATACCCCTTGTCTCTCTGTATATTGTGGTCAGGATCCTGCACTCTGCAGCCAGACTCAGGATTGGAACCCCACATCCACCCCTCAGCTTGCAGGGGTGGGGGTGGGGCCTGGCCTCACCCGGCTCCATGGCTGAGCCCAAGCAGAAGCCAGAGGGCCTAGGACCTGGTTTCTACGGGCCAGTCTCCTGAGCCTGGGAGTGGAGTGGGGAGCTCTGCCCAGCACGCACACGGCCGTGCGGCACTGCTCGGGAATGCGACCTCACACAGGTTTGCTGCTGCTTGTCATCCCAGAGAATAACAAGCCTTCAGTTTTCCCTTGAAATTTTTATTGATCGTTACGTACTTATATTTGCATAATCACTGATAGGCTGTACAAACAAAATTTTTTCATCGTTTCATTATAGTTGTTACCAGCAGCCCTCCTGGACCCACAGGGTTTTGGAAGCTGGTTTTGTAATTTAAGATGTCAGTTATAGCTTAATTGCAAACGTGCTGTTTGTGCTACATGCTGAGGCGGCCCCTGCCACTCACCCTGCTGTCCCTTAGCCTTTCATCCGCTGTAGCCTGCAGTGCAGGGACCTCGTCGATGAAGCAAAGAAGTTCCATCTCAGGCCTGAACTGCGAAGTCAGATGCAGGGACCCAGGACGAGGGCTCGTCTAGGTAAGCGTGTGCAAAGACCCAGCTCATACCTGTTTCAGTCTTTTATTAATTGTGTCGTCTCAGGCAAAGCACTTGACCATCTGCACTTTCTTTCCTGTGAGCCAAGGGTATCTTCTCTGTTTTACATAATTATTTGGGGATTCAATGAGGTAGCGTGAAAGCACTTTATAAATTGTCAAGTTGTGTGCAGTGTTATTTTATTTCAGGGTATTTGGAGTCTGTGGATTGGATATTTTTTCAGATGACATTATTTTAGCAAACAGCCAGGATCCAGCCCTGGCCCCACCAGTGCCTGGCATGTGGCCTCCGGCTCTGAGATGAGGTGCTGGAATGTCCGCCTCATGGGCTGTGGTCGCAACTCAACGAGATGACATGTGTAGACGCCTGGCGTCGTTGGCACGTAGCAAGTTCACAGCGATTACGTGACTTCTGGTTCCTGGCCTCCCAGTCTCACTGTTTCAAGAGCCTACATAGAATTATGTGAAAAGCTGAGCTGTTCACTGATAGTTTAAATAGAATGATGACTTATCATCCCCTAAATTTTTTCACATCATAAGTACTGTAAGCCAGTGTAGAAATTTTAGAAGCACAGAGAAGCAAAGAATAAATAAAAGTCATTCATAATCGCACCACCCACAGATCCTACCTGTTTTGTTTTATTTTTAAGATTTATTTTATGTTTTTGACAGAGACAGAGGAAGTCAGAGAGAAGGGGGAGGGCCCAGAGCTGTCTCCATAGTTGTACATCACTAGTTACTGACATAGTTTCATTCCACACAGGTAGATGGGGGTCCACACGGGGTGAAACCAAACAGGGGGACTCCCACATAGGAGGTGAAAACGTTCACCACCAAGCCTTCCTGGCGGTTGCCAGTGCCCTGCAATTCATCACATGGGTTTGCATGGGCCGGGGCCAGGATTCAATCCCTGGGCCCCGCAGTTGCAAGGCAAGTGTTCAACCTGTTGAGCTATCCAGGCATCCTTACTGCCTGTTTTTAAGGGAACTCTTAGAGAAAGAATAATATTAATAGATGAAACAGTTCCATTAGTTCCTGCAGGATGGCAAAACATGATCTGTATCTCATACTACATGTGAAGATAAGTCATCAACACAAGATAGACTGAAGGACTAAGTGTGAAAAACCATGAAACTATTACAAGTTGGGAATCCAGGATGGCTCAGCAGGTTAAGTGCTTGCTTTGTAGCCCCGGGGTCTGAGGATTGAGTCCTGGCCCCTGCCCGTGCAAACCCATATGCTGAACTGAAGTGTGCTTCCCATGCGGGAGGCCCCCAGGTCAGCTCTCATCTCCCTGTTCATCCCCTGGGTAGAGGGGGTGTGCCTCCCATGCAGGAAGCCCCCAGCCCAGTTCCAGTTACCACCCCCACCACCTGTGTGGAACAAAACCATGTTGAAACTGATGACGTACAACTATGGAGACGGCTCTGGGCCCTCCCCCTTCTCTCTGCCTCTGTTTTTGTCTGTCTCTGTCAAAAACAATACAATAAATCTTTAAAAAAAAAAAATATATATATATATATACATATATATATATATATTAGAAGAAATAGGAAAATATTTGTATAGATTTTAGATGGAAGCCTATTTTAAGTGGTACTAAAATATACATAACCATTTTTAAATGTATAGTTCAGTAGTGTTAAATGTATTCATGTTGTGCAGCCAACTTCCAGACTCTTCAGCTTACGAAACTAAAACTTACCCACTGACCACAGCCTCCCCTTCTTTCACCCCCTGGGGAGGAACCTCCTTAACTAAAACAGGAAACACTAGAGCCCCAGATTAGCTGAGGGTTAGAACAGAGGCTTGAAGAGATTTGGGAACCTCGTAGGTAGTGCAGTGTGCTTCCGACTGAGCGTTACAGTGTGTTCGCTTTCACCTGGTGGTTGTAGCAGCTGTTGATGGTCACTGCTGGCCATCACTTCATTGGGGGTTCAGCTGTGCTCTGGTCAGTGGGAAGGTACCCCACTTGCTCTTTCAAGTCCAGGTTACTTATGAGCTCACCGCGGCTTCCTCCACGCCATCCCAGTGACCATAATGTCCCAAGTCTCCACCTCAGCCATTCTCCCCAGGAGCTCATGTGGAGCAGACACAGGGTTCTTTCAAAAGACCTTGTCTTTGGAAAGGGACAGGCGGGAAATATTTTGTCAGAATAAGGCCATAAGGGGAAAGATGAAGATAGAAAGAAAGGCTATCAAAGTATCTTCTTAGTGGAAATTGTAGAGACAGACTCCCTTTAAAAGGTTAGTCTTGGGAAAGCCGGGATGGCTCAGTGGGTTAAGCGCTCGCTTTGAAGCCCCGAGGACCGAGGATCGAGTCCCGGCCCTGGCCCAGGCGGACCCACATGCTGAACTGGGGTGTGCTTCCCGAATGCGGTGAGGCCCCCAGTTCAGTTCAAAAATAAAAAAAAATAAAAAAGCTAGTTTTATGATCACCCTGCAGTTTTGATGAACTGTCAGGGAATGTGGTCATAGAGTAATAGTTGGCTAATTTAGAAAATTAAAAATCAGGGAACAGGTTTTTAGAATCTGTCACTTGGTTCCAGTGCCGCGACTTTCAGCTGCTCTGAGACGAGGTTGGGAGAGGGTTCTTGCCTTCTGCAGAAGCAGCTGCTTTGAGGCTCACAGGCTGAGGGGGCCAGGATCTCCTGCTGCCTCAACCTGCATCATGTCAGCCGAAGTCGTCTAGATGGGACAGGGCTGTGCTCTTTGCCTTCTGTAAGTTCAGTGTTGTTCGGAAACTCAAACTTCAGAGATCCCGGTCCTCGAGAGCTAGAGCCTCAAGGAGAAATAATTTCCGAATAGGCGACCTTACGACGCACCTTCTGTTTCAGATTGCTTCTCTGGGCCGTGCAGAGAAGACAGTGTAACATCGTTTCTGCATCGCTCCCCTGGGAGCACTGTCCCAGCACAGCCTGGCCCAGTCGGCCACCCTTTTCTCCCTGTGTCCTCAGGAGCCAACGAAGTGCTTCTGGTGGTTGGGGGCTTTGGCAGCCAGCAGTCTCCCATCGACGTGGTGGAGAAGTACGACCCCAAGACCCAGGAGTGGAGCTTTTTGCCAGTAAGGGCGGGCTCAGTCGTGGGAAGGAGTCCCCATCCCTGGCCCTAGAGCATAAGCGATCTGGCCCTAAAAACAGAAGCCAGGTAAAAACGTGGTGTCCCTACAATGGTGTCATGCACACGGTGCTCCACAGGTTAGGAGACCTCAGAAGTACCAGAGCCGAGTCAGATCACACTCAGCGGCCGGCCCGGCTCAGCGCCCTTGGAGCTGTCTCTAACTCCCAGCATGTTCCACTGGCCACACTCTGTTCAGTGGACCTCGGGGTTATGTTGTGTTCAGTTAAGCTCAGAAGTCTGTGTCTTTCTCCCTTGGTTTGTCTGTTTCAGTGGGGAGTGAGCAGTGGTAATTCTCAGGAAGAGTGGGATTCTTTTGATCAGTTCTGACTTCTAGGGTCTTTTGACTGGCTTTCTGGGAGGGTATCAGTCTTCAGCCGAGTGCCTTATGGGGCAGAAAGGAACCAGACACTGGTCATGGGAAGACGTGGACTCTTCTGAAAGCCTTGTGGGGAGCCCGCACGCAGAACTGCAGGTCTGGGCCGCCACAGAGTCCATCCAGCAGGCAGAGGTATGGGTGACAGCAGGGGACAGCCAGAGGCGGGGCTTGCTGACTGAGCCGCTCCCCTTCTCTCCTGCGTCCACAGAGCATCACTCGGAAGAGACGCTACGTGGCCTCCGTGTCTTTGCACGACCGGATCTATGTCATCGGCGGCTATGACGGCCGTTCCCGCCTCAGCTCCGTGGAGTGTCTAGACTACACAGCAGACGAGGATGGGGTCTGGTACTCCGTAGCCCCCATGAACGTCCGACGAGGCCTTGCTGGGGCCACCACGCTGGGAGGTGGGCTGCTGTGTGGACCCGGGGCTCACCCTCCCTGTGTCTGGCGGGAACGTGAACTGGGGAGGGGGCTGCTCACCTTCACCCACCACTGACGGCTGGGGTGGCTCAGGCTGCGACGTGCTGAGCAGGCTGGGACCGGCCCTCGTGCCTTCCAGACGGCAGCCGTGTTTGCTTCTGAGGGTCCCGTCTGACCCGTGCTTCCAGCTGTCCCGGCTGCACGGCCTTCCTTACCAATAAGACTCATTGAGAAGCACTGTGTTTGCCCTCACACATTTGCGGGACTTGTGGGCGACTTGTGCAGACTTCTCTGACCGTCTGTGATCTGTTGGTTTGAGCAGACATGATCTACGTCTCCGGAGGCTTTGATGGCAGCAGGCGTCACACCAGCATGGAGCGCTACGACCCCAACATTGATCAGTGGAGCATGCTGGGGGATATGCAGACGGCCCGGGAGGGCGCCGGGCTGGTGGTGGCCAGCGGAGTGATCTACTGTCTAGGTGCCCGGCCTGGGGGGCAGGAGTGCCAGGGGCTTGGCGGGTGGCAGCCTCCGGCCCCTTAACCAGCAGGGAGTCCATGGACTCCTGCCAGCTGAGACCTTGTCTGGCCCAGCACCGTCTCCGTGAACCGGGGCTGTCGTTTTCCTGGAGGTGGAAAATAGGGTGCCCTCCGGTTTCTCTGTGGATGATTGGAACTCTTGAGGGGGCACTGAGACTAGAGGGATTAGAATACTGAGAAAGTTTGCTGGGACTGGGCGTGAGGGCGCTCAGTCTTTCTCACGTGGCTCTGCTTTCTTTCAGGAGGATATGATGGCTTGAACATCTTAAATTCAGTTGAGAAATACGATCCCCACACAGGACACTGGACTAACGTCACGCCCATGGCTACCAAGCGCTCTGGTGAGAGCAGTCGGACCTCAGGGAGGGACAGTGGTGCTGTCACATCTTTGCGTGTGCGTATGTGCACATGCATGTGTGGGCGCCACCACAGGACCATTTGGTGTCAGTCAGAGTGGAGTAAAACATGCGTCCAGTTCCACTCTCTGAATATGGGGAGAATAAGAACAACTTGAGCTTTCAGCAGGTTACACATTTGAGGGCAAGAGGCTCCGTGTTTTATTTGTGTCCTGGCTTTGCATTCTGACACCGAGAGCCATGCTGTGTGTTTGCTGCGTGTCATCGGAAGCACAGGGCAGCCTGCAGCCCTTTGCCCTGAGAGCACCACACACGGCGCTGCGTCCTGTGCTGGTTCTGGGCCGTAGTCACAGCCCCTCGCCTCGTTTTTCCCACTTCTTTTCTGCTAGAGGAGCAGGTGGGCTCTGAATGAATCAGATTGACAACGCTTCTCCTTTCCGCTGCCAGCAGCGGGTTTGCAGGTGGGGCCGCCTGTGCTGGGCTGACCACTCCAGGCGCCTGGCTCTAGCCCACACCCCTCAGCCAGCCGTCAGCGACCCTGTTACGGAATGCGGACACCGAGGGCAGTGTGACCGTAACTTGCTGTACGTCCTTTCTGCAGGAGCAGGAGTCGCCCTGCTGAATGACCACATCTATGTCGTGGGGGGGTTTGATGGCACCGCCCACCTCTCTTCCGTTGAGGCGTACAACATCCGCACCGACTCCTGGACGGCTGTCACCTGCATGACCACCCCGCGGTGCTATGTGGGGGCCACGGTGCTTCGGGGGAGACTGTACGCAATCGCAGGGTGAGGGCCTGACCCCGGGTGGGAGCCCCCATGCCTCAGGACAACGTGGCCCAGCCCTGTCGTCTCGGGGGTGGCTTGGGTCAGGGGAGGTGTCCCCAGTGGAGAGGGACAGAAAGCTCACATCCCCTCAGGTACGACGGGAACTGCCTGCTGAGCAGCATCGAGTGCTACGACCCCGTCCTCGACAGCTGGGAGGTGGTGACGTCCATGGGGACCCAGCGCTGCGATGCTGGCGTGTGTGTGCTCCGCGAGAAGTGACCACGGCTGGAGCACCATCCAGAGCCAGTGACCACTCCAAGGGACGTTTGTGGGAGAATCGATGCCCCTCTCCCAAACGCTGGCCCCTCCGCGCACAGGGCCCTGGCAGGCAGCCGTGCGGTGGTGACGGTGCTCAGTGACACTCCCATCACGCTGGCGTTGTCCCCGAGGCGGGTGGTCCAGGCACTCGGGAACGAATGCACAGCAAACGTACGTGCAAGGCCAGGTCACCTCTGCTGGAGAGCGCTGTGTGTGTGCTCAGCAGGAGGCACATGTGTGTGTGTTCAGTGCCCCGTGTACCGCACGTAAGGTGAGTGTGACCCACAGGTGGACTCTGTCCAGCCCTCCAGCTGGCGTGGGGTTTGAAGGGCACCTACTTGAGTAAAGGTGAAATCCAAGGCTTTGTTCTCTGGGGGTGGATCTCTGCTAGTCTGCAGGTAGCTGGGGCAGTGTGCCTCCATTCTGGAGGTGGTCAAAGGGAAGAGCCCTGTCGAGACCGTGGGGGCTGGGGGAGGGCCAGCGGACACACCCCCACGGGCACAGGATTAGCGTGAATGTGGGGACTGGCTATGGGGCGCCTTGGAAGACGCACTGTGTCACGTGAGGCAGGTTTCGTGTCCCCGAGGCCTTGGATCCGTGTTTCTCTCGGTGTGAGAACAAGGTGGACACGGGAGGGGGACAGGGAGTGAGTCTGGCAGGTCAGTGGTCCTGGGGACACTCCAGGTACCTGTGACTTTGTCATCTCTGCTCCCTGCCGGGGCGCGTCTGTCCATGGCCAGCTCTCCGTTGAGTGGTTGAGTGTCTTTGTTGACCACACTGCTTACTACGCTGTTACATTTCTGTACTATTTATTGGGGCGGCGGGAGCAGCAGCCTGGAAGTTCAGTGCCTGCTTGCTGCCCCGTCCCCTGAAGGGCACCCTCCTGCTAAGGGGGCTTTTCCTGCTGTGATTGCTGTATGCACTCCGTTTTCTACTACAAGCTTCCCTGACGTGTCCTTAGAGTGAGTTCTGTTCACCCCAGGAGAGTAATCAAGGGAAAGCGGAAATCTCCCGTGAGCTCAGTGCCACTATCTCGGTTGTCTCCCGTCAGTGAGCTGCTTGCTTTGCGAGTGCTGGGAGCGAGGGAATGGGTGCTCTTCCCCTTTATTCTGAAATTCCGTGTGTTCCTCTTTCCTGGCGTTGAATTGACCTATAGAGTTCATGTCCTTTGTATTTTTTTAAGAAAACATTAAAATTCATCTATCTCAAATGTTGTAAGAGTTTGTGGCAAACCAGCACTGCCCTGCAGATGGCTGGGGACCAGGTGCAGAGCAGGTCTGTGCTGCTCACCTGAGTGTCTGCCAGACACGGAGAGCAGGCCCTTCACTGGAGAGCCGCCGCCTCAAGACGCTCATCTGAGCTCGAATGTCATCACCTCCTCGCACACTTGGTGTGTACTTGAAAACCGTGTGGGGAACAAAAGGCAATCTTGAGCTCATTTACTACCCACCTGAATTTCAGGATTTAGTCACTCCAGCCTTTGACCTGTTTGCTTCAACTCATGGTACGTGATATAAGCAGCTATGCACAAGGCCTGCACACTTGCAGAGACCCAGGTATTCCCAGAGCAGAGGGAAGAGGGGGCCAGAGCACTTGATCTTTGCTAAGGAAGCCTGCCAGCCTTTCTTTAAGCAGATGGTTGTGCCCGCTGATGAAGCTGCAGCCACGAAACATGTGACCCTATTTCAGCAAGAGATCAGGAGAAAGAGAAGAAGGCTCCCAGGGCGAGTTTCAGACCAAATTCCCAAGTAGTTTTTAAATGACAGCCACAATGGACCCCCTACAGCGAATGCAGAGCTCCCCTGCACCTGTCTTATCCAGTGCTTGTGCACATACGCTCGGGTGCCCCTCACTTGGAGGCTCCCGTTTCTTTAGCTTCCTCACCTGGCAGCCAGCCACTTGGTATCTGACCTCAGAAAGCTGTCATTTACGTGTCACAATACAGACATCTGGTTAATTTCCAGGTTCCGCACGATTCTGTCTTTAATTGTTCCAGATCCATTCCTCTGCCTGTCTTCCCTCTGCTGCCAGGAGCTCTGGCCTTTTTCTCTCGCCCAGACTCGTGGAAGAGCCTCCTGCCTCCTCTTCCTGCCTTCCAGTCTAGCCCCTCCGTTCCGGCATTAGTTCCCTTTCGGAAGCACAGGTGGGATCATGCAGCGCCTCACATGAAGCAAATTCTCAGAAACAACTGAAGTTACTTCTGGCCTAACATTCTGTAGATTCCCATTGCCCATGTTCCAGGGCATGACCTTAGACCCATGTGTAGCAACAAAGCTACGTGTTAAGTGGCCACCGATTTTGGGAGTTTGGAGGTCGAATACGCATTCACCGTGCACACTGAGACAGAGTTGAGGCAGCAAAACACTGTAAGAATATTAGGTAAGACGGACAGAGTAGAGCAAGGTAAGAGCAGCAGCAGGTCCTCCCCACTGAAGAGTGTCCAAGCCGGAGGGGAACCGAGGCAGCAGCTCGGCTTCAGGGATGCCTGGTGAACATCCCCGTCGGAGAGTTCTGAGTTCCGATCAGGGCTCACTGGGCTATTTCTAGGATTTTACACAACAGTTTGATTTATGTGGTGTCACTATTATAAATCACTATAGCAACAAGGCAACCTACGTGTGGTCACTCTAATGACAGGGCAGCTTTCTGGGTTCTCTTCACGCATTCCCCCAGCGGGTCAGCAACGGTCAACCAGGAAGGCTGGCGCCCGGCCGCCCCAAGTTCACTCCTGACAGGAAAGTTGATGCCCAGGTGCCACCTGGGCAGTGTTCCCAGAACGCAACAAGTGGAGGGCACAAAGAGGCACGAACTCCTGTGTGACTTCACACCATGGTGACCTGCGCCCACGCCACCTTCCCGACCACCTCCCTCTGCTGCCTCTACCCCCCGGCATCGTGCTGCAGCCTCCGTGGTCCTGTGGCGGCACCTCTGTCCACGTGTCTGACTGCTCCTTCTCTCCAGAATAATCTTGCTTTCCTGACAAATCCCTAGTCATCTCTTAATGCCTGATTTCAGTGAAAAGTAGGTGTTCTAGCTCCAGAGAATCACCACGTCCTTTCTTCCTGGGATTTTCTTCACCGCACGTCACCGAGTTTGGGTGCTAAGACTGTTCTCAAGTGCAAAGCGCCCATCGCCGAGTGCCCAGCGGTCAGCGTATCACAGAGCACCACATGCTGAGTTAACGGACAAAGGAGAGAAGTGCGGACGAGGGCAGAGGAGACGTCCCCCCGAGGGGCCTCGTCCCGCCGTTCTGCTCCCGCTGCCCTTTCAGGAAACAAGCTGCAGATGGAAAGGCTGAAGCCATGGAGCGAGGACGGCGGGAACGGTGGCTTTGGAGCCACGCCAGGGCCTTCCTCCCTGAGCACCGGGGGCAAGGACCCCGACCACTCGGTAGCTCGGGTCCCAAAGCGTCAACACGAGGTTTTGCCACGTAGTGAGCGGTCACCTGAGGGGCCGTCAGAGCCCCCGGGCCTCGTGTGCCCGCCGACGCCGATGGGGGGCTGGCCCGTCCCCTCCGGGGCGCCTCCAGGAACGGCCCCGTCCATTCAGGGGCCTGAACTGGAATCTCGGGACGCGGGAGCCGTTTTTCTCAACAGCAGGGTCACCTAGTGACAGGTGCGTGTGGAGAGAGGCTGTCACGTCCCCAGCAGTGACAACGCCGCGGCGACAGGGAACGAGGCTGCTCAGGGGCGTGCGCGTGCGCGAGGACGTGCGTGCGCGTGCGCGAGGACGGCGCGGGCGCCCGCATGGGGCGCGTGGCCGTCGTCGCCCCGCCCCCTCTGCGAGCCGCGCAGGCGCCGTGGGGGAAGGCCGGGCCGGGCCCGCGCCTGCGCCTGCGCGCAGGTCCCGAGGCGGCGGCGGCGGCGGCGGCGTCTGCGATGGATCCCGCGGCGCCGCCGAGCGAGCTGGTGTCGGCCGAGGGCCGGAACCGGAAGGCGGTGCTGTGCCAGCGCTGCGGCTCGCGGGTGCTGCAGCCGGGGACGGCGCTCTTCTCCCGCCGGCAGGTAGGGCGGGCGGCCCGGGGAGTCGGGCGCGGGGCGCAGCCATTCCGAGGGAGGACCTAACTCCCCTTTTCTCCACGTCGCGGGCCTCGGCGCCGCTGCCTCCCGGTTCTGGGAAATGTGCGCGGCGTAGCCCCGCCCCCGGGTGCGCGCCCCGCCCCCGAGAGACCCCGCCCCCGAGAGAGCCCCGCCCTCGGCGCCTCCTGGTGCGCAGGCGCCGTGGGGGACGCGCCGTCGGGCTGTGGCGGGGCTGCTGCCACCTAGTGGCCGGAGGCCGGGGGTGCGCGCAGCCTCCTGCAGGCGCGGGGTGGGCACCCCGGCGCGCACCCCTCCCGGCGGGGAGGTCAGCGGTGCGCACGCGGCAGCCCCGCGTGCATCATCTCCGCTGACCCGGTGCCCCTGTTAGTATTGGTGGCTTGTACGGTTTGCACCGCTAGACTGCGTTCCCAGGTCCTGTCCGTTTGCGTTTGGGGTCTCGTCCTAAGCAGGGGCCATCCCACGCCTTTTCTGTCCCGCGGGGGCTGGGACGGCTCAGACACATGAGCACAGGGACCGGCTTTGGGGACATCTGTCTGGTCTTTTGGTGCATCTGCCTGCATGGCAGCCTCAGGTGCTGCTCCCAGAGACACTGGCAGAAGTGGTGTGGACGCCACTTCTGGGTGGAAGGATTGTCAGCGAATGTGGGGACATGTTTGACAACCGCCACAGGTGCTCGCAGAAAGGGGGAGACGACAGAAAAAGTTGCCAGAAGTTTACTCTGGACGGCAACAGTTTTTATTCTCATGGATATTGTAGCACGCCTGTCAGTTTTTTACAATGAGACTGTGTTTCTACAGGGAGAAAGGAAATACTGTATTTTTAAAAGGGTGCTGTTAACTGTGGGGACCCTGTGCAGCATGAGGGGCACTGGCCGGGGCCCTGACCCTAAGTTAGCCCACCTGTTAGAGCTCCGACTGGGAGCTCGGGCCCCCACCCAGCCGAGTTGGCTGCCTCACCTTAGACAGTAAGTTCTTGGTCTCCACCCCAGTAGTCTCATCGTATCTGGATGTCACATCCCGTAGCCTGACCCTGGAAGCTACCCTGGCACTGCGGGGAGTAGGTGGAGCTTCTAATGCGCAGGTGCGTGTATGGCCTTGTGGGTCTGCCGCGCAGGATTTAAATAAAGATGGGGCTTGGGGAGTGGAGGGGAGGGTTAGCGGGTGCATCGCCCTGACCCCTAATCAGACAGCGCCGCGAGGAAGCAGGTGTCCCGTCCCGCGGGAAGTCAACGCAGAGCCTAGAGGGAGGAGTGGGAATGAAAGGGGACAAGAGACCCGAGAAACGGAGACAAGACAGTGTTCTGATCAAGTCTCTCTTTAGTGTGGGTAGGGGGCAAACATATATAGGCAGGGCATGAGGAAGTTGATAACAAAAGCCTCTCAGTAGTTACAGAAAAGAGGAACCAAACAGGGTGTGGAAAGTTCCCGAGCTTATTCTCGGGAATGTCAGCCACTCCCATGATCGGACAAATCGCACCTGGGGAGGCGAGTGGAAAATTACCAGAGTACAGACAAAAAGACTAACAGGCCGGGTATCGTGGCCGGGCCTCACGGTCCCCGACAAGCAGGTGTGCCTTCCCAGGTGCTTCCTGAGGGCTGCTGCTCGGGGTCTTTGATTTTCTCCCTGTAGATGTAGTTAAGGTGTGGGGCACCCGGGGGTGGGACTAGGGACAGGCGCCTCGTCACCGTGGGCAGGATGGCACGCAGCCAGCCCTGCGTGAGGACGGGACGCGGACCCCAGGCCACAGGAGCCGGTCTGTGAGTTGATGGGGGGGCCCCTCGTGGGTGTCGTGCCCTGAAAGTGCGGAGCGGATGTGGAGCGGGGCGTCCGCCCATCCCGTGCCCCTGCCTCTCTTCCGCTGCAGCTCTTCCTTCCCTCCATGAGAAAGAAGCCGGCCCTGGCTGATGGCGGCAGCCCCGACGGCGACCTCCTCCAGGATCACTGGCTGGTGGACGACATGTTCATCTTCGAGAACGTGGGCTTCACCAAGGACGTGGGCAACGTCAAGTTCCTGGTCTGCGCAGACTGTGAGATCGGACCCATCGGCTGGCATTGCCTGGAAGACAAGAACAGCTTCTATGTGGCCTTGGAACGGGTTTCCCATGAGTGACGGGGGCTCAGCCCCAGCCCCAGCTGTAAAAGCTGCTGCTCACAAGAGCCGGTCCTTAGCCGGGGGCGGCGATCGGCTGCCACCTTCTCTGTCCTCGTGCAAACGCGATGGTCCGAGGTCCTGCCGCGCGTCCTCAGAGCCGGCGTGTGCGCCTCTTGTCAGCTCAACCTGCATCCCGGCACTCCTGTCTCCCCTCCCCCAGCTGCAGGACATGGGGTGCCCCTGGGCAGCTCTGGGTGTCCCTGGCGCTCTGCCTGGGCTCTTACCCAGGGGCGCCCTGGTTTCTGCTCAGGAAGAGCAGTTATCCACCTGTGAGCCATGATGACATGGGACAGGTGATGCTCACGTGCTGACAGTTGAAGCTCCACCTCTCTCGGTCATCGGGAAGCATACAGGTGTCTGAGAGCAGCCTTTTCTGCCGTCACTTATTCTTTTAAAAGTATAGAGCATTTATGGGGCAGCCGGGACGGCTCCGTGGCTGAGCGCTAGCCTGGCAACGGCGAGGTCTGGGGGTCCGATCCCGGCCCCGGCCTGTCAAACGCACAAGCTGGACGGAGGAGCAACTGGTGGCCGCTGGATGGCTCGGAGGCCAAGGCTCTCGCCTCCCACGCGGGGGCCCCCAGTTCTGTTCCTGCCCCGCGTGGCCCCACGTCCACCTGTGTGGAATGAAACCGTGTCACAACTGATGACGTACAACTGTGGAGATGGCTCTGGGCCCTCCCCCTTCCCTCTCCCTCTCTCTCCTCAAACAAAATAAAAATCTTAAAAACTACAGTAAAATAAAAGTATATAACATTTGCAAACTTCAGTATTTAGACGACTAATCAGGAACTTCAGACACACCTCTGCCTCCATGTGTGAGAGCCTCCATCCAAGGTGACCGTGGCCTTGTACTGTGAAGGTGGACGTGGGCCGTGGTCTCTCTCTAGATTAATTAGCTCCTCACTGCTACCGCCTGTAAGTTGAGGGTCAGATTCTGAGCCCCGTCGGGCAGTTTCCCCAGGACCTGGGACCCCCGGAGGCCGTGGCTGGGGGGCTGGGCCTCTGTCGTGCGACACAGGAGTTGGCAGGTTTGTCGTATGTGGACGAGGCAGCCGCCTTTAGCGGACGGTGAGAGTGGTCAGTCACGGGCCCTGCTGGGCATGGTCCTCACGGGTTCTGGTTCGTTTGGAGCCAGCACAGGCCTGCCACCCATACGCCCCCGGCCGCTGTGGGGTGGCCCTAGCGGGCGGGGCTGGCAGACCTGTTACCCCTCCCGTGTGCTTGCCAGCCGTTCTGCCCTTTCGGGAACCACTCGCCTCAGGAGGAGTCTGGGAGACCTGGGTCAGCTGTCACGACACCCGGGGACCTCGCAGTGTGCGGTGCGTCCCTGCGCACCGGCTTTCTGCTCCCCTCCTGCGCCCTCCAGAGCCTAGTCTGAGGGCCCCCCAGCTCAAGTGCGGGCCTGGGGCAGCCTTGCAACCAGGCCCTGCCCTCGTCCCGCCAGCCTCTGAACTGTCACAAGTGAGGGAACTGTTTTCCAGAGAAACGGTCAAATGCCGGTGATCACGGCATCAGCAGAAAAGCAGCTGTGAGAAGTACCCACTCGGGGAAGAAGGAACAAAACCAAGCGGCTGCCTCGAGGGGCGGAGGCCCCGCCCAGCACAGCCACACCTGCGCAAAGCCTTGAAAAACTAGACTCTGGCTGTTCCTCCCTTTTTTAGTCACATTCACTGCAGATAAATACAATGGCTTTAAACATTTTTTTGATCACTCATATTCCCACATCCAGGGATTCCCAGTGTGATGTGGTATCTATCCTACTCCGTGTTTTCCACATGTATGTCCAAGCGTGTACTGTCCTACAAAACAAACGTGAGCATACTGTACTCTTACAGCTTTTCCATTTATAAAATACGGGCTTCTCGTGTGAGTAGCTCCATCTGCACCATTGTTTGTAGCAGCCCTTTGCGTTGTGCTATATGTAAACAGCCACGAGATTGTCTCCAGCATCTTATAAACAGTGTGACACAGCGTGCAGCCTGGTGCACACGCGCGTATGCACACTCCTGTGTCCTTGGCGTGCGCTGTTAGACGTGGGACGGCAGGGCACGCCCATCCGCAGACCCGCTCCTGAACTCACACTGGGTGTTTATTATCATTGAAGATATTTTGTGGGGAAGCCGGGAGGGCTCAGCGGGTTAAGCGCTCACTTTGCAGCCCCAGGGACCAAGGATCGAATCCCGGCCCCGGCCTGTGAGGACCCACATGCTGAACTGGGGAGTGCCCCCCGTTCAGTTCTCTCTCTGTATCTATCTCTCTGTGTCAAAAAATTAATAAATAAAACCAAAAAAAAGAAAAGCTATTTTGCCACTTTAATAGGAAACAAAACATACCATTGTTTTGACTTGCACTGACGTTATCTGCAGTGAAGCTTTACATACTTACTGCTCACGTGTATTTCCTTTTCTGAGAACTGCCGAACATTGTTGCCCAGCAGCCAGAAGCATCAGGTGGTGGTTCTGCCTTTTCTGTTCGATGTGAAAGAAAAAGGCTTTTAAACAGTGGACGCTGGACTCGGGCCCGTCCTGGGGACGCGTGTGTAGCCTGGAAAAGCGGAGCAGAGGGGACCCCTGGAGCTTGGGGTGCATCCCGGGGCCTGTCGCCTAATCCACTCCTGAGGCGTCGGGTCTCCCCCCGCACCTTATGGGCTCTCGGTGCGGACTTGGGGCCCAGGGGGTGCCGCTGTCATGGGTGGAGGTGACCGCGCTTGCTGCCAGGAGGCCAGAGCGCGACCCTCCCCCGGAGGCCCCCAGCCCCGCCGTGCACGGCCCGCACGCGCACGTGTGCGTGCAGCCCCGTCACACCCAAGGACCCTGCGCGACCCCAGCTGCGCAGCCCGCACGCGGGGCAGGAGGCGCGGAGGGGCAGCCCGGGCAGACCTGGGTCCTTGTGCTCGAGTTCATGACAGGGAGGTGAGGGCCGCACGTCGTCTGGCGTCAAGTGCGGGGGGCCTGGAGAGCGACCCCCGATTTTTGGGCCTCAGGACAGGAACCCCCTGCTGAGCTTCCCGGTCCCGCTTTCCAAGCCCCGCCTCCCTCCTCGGGCCACGCCCCTGCTCTCCTACCCCAGGGGCGGGGCCTGGGCGGCCTGGGGCGGGGCCTGGGCTGCCAGGGGCGGGGCGGGGGCTGCCGGGGGCGGGGCCGGGGCATTGCGGGGGGGGTGCC
>PVKE010026328.1:0-22399 GCA_004027555.1 Craseonycteris thonglongyai
CCCAGGCTCCTGTATTTTGGCTCCACCATCTTTAATGTATGGCTTAAAGTTTTAAGGTCCTTAAAGATGTAGTAAAAGGTGGGGCCCTTTTGGGCTTTGGGTTCCTTTGATAAGCGGAGTATGATATGATAGATAAACACCCATCTCTCTTAAACCTTTAATATGGCTGTTTGCTGAACAACTAGTTTTAATTAACATTCAGTCTTCTCTGGGCAAATAAGTGTTCAGTTTCTTCTACAATCAATCTTTCCTCCTGCTTCTCTCTGTAATGAGATATTCGATCTCTGAAGGAGTAAGTGTGCGGCTCAGGTGACTTGGTATCTTTGGCAGGTGAGTGAAATCCCCTGGTTTCATAATGTACCTTTGCTGACATCAGCAGGTCTCTCACAACCAGTCCCTGTTGTCCTGTTAGCTAGATGTTTTACTGGCTTTCAAGGCTAAAGCTTGAGGTTGTTGAACTCATGATGTAATTTTTTGGCTACAGTGAATATGCTGTCTCTACCTTTTTTATTCAGTTTCTTCTCAGCTGTGACTGGCTATAGACCAGCACACCATCTCCACATCCTAAATCTAGCCTCCTACTAGGCAACCCACTAACTGCCTGTGCTCTCAACTCAAATGTCCACACCATATGGGAAATGAAAGGGGCTCTGGAGTGATCTTAGAAATTCTATGTGCCTGACCATGTCACTTACTCAGCCCTCTTAGATGAACCAGGCTGGCCCCATGGTAGTGTGTGATAGCCACATCAATCTCTTCCTTAAGTACAGAGAAGGGAAGCAGGTCAAGAATTCACTGCCCTTGGTATTAGCATCATTTATCAAACATATTGCTTTTCTCTGGGTCAAAGGAGCAAAAGGGTAGTTTGGATACAGCATCTGACCTCTTAGAAACATTAATGTATTTTTCACTTTTGCCTTTCTAAATACGTGAACTCATAAGTTTGGCGTTAATAGGCCTAAAGTATCCATCTGCTCCAGGAGGATTAGAATTTATTACAAAAAGAAACCATTTATTATAGTGAGAATGCAAAGAAGAAGGAGACATTCTGCTTCTGAAATGCAAAGAGGGTAATGCAGTAAGAAAAATGCCTTGTAAGCCAGGACATTGTCTTGAAAAATGTTCTTCTAAACTTTAAAATATATTTCCCTTTCTTGTTCACATTTCAATAACCAAACCTACAGGATCAGCATTAGAGTTTTCATTCAATGTAGGAAAAATACCTGTCTCTATTAAGGTTTGAGAAGAAGTTGGAGTCATAAAAAGGTGATACAGAGGGGAAAGCTCCCAGAGATGGCAAGAAGAAGGGTAGGTGGAAAGAAAAGAGAGAAAGGGGTGTTGACTTAATAGAGAGCAAGCCAAAACCAGACTTGTTTCCAATCTCTGAGTCTTGGTCATCCATGCCAACCCAGGATCGTGTCATGTGGAGGGAGACCTAGATTTAGCTTTCTTCATCACCAGTTTTCTATGTGGCATATAAAGGACATGGACATGTTTGAGAATCTGGTATGGAATTTGGCAGGTGGGATGGCTTTGATAGGGACAGGGAACTTTATAGAAAACCTACAGAGTAGACCACCAAATGGATCCCAAGTGAGATCACAACCCTGACATCAGAAGGATCTGCTGTCCCTTCAGAGACTGAAGGGACACCACTTCTTCATTCCATCCACTAGACTCTTACCAAACTGTCAGAAAGACCAGAGCATGCACCACCCCAGTCACCAATCGGTACAGGATGCTGAGTGGATAGTCTGCAGCAAGGTAGGAAGAGGACATTGTCCTAAAGACTGAGGTTGAGAGATGGAGGCAATGGAAGCATGCCCCCAAACAGCAATGCTTCCCTCTCTAACCCCTCACCCCAGATACATAGTCATCACTTAGGAAGAAAAGCAAAGGAGAAGTGACTCAAAGCAAGCTTTTCCCCTTTTCAGAGAAATTGAGTATCAATTACCTAAATGAATTAATAAATTATCTATTAAATGTAGATTAAAGAAAATTTAGATAATAAATGTAAAACTTGAATTTGAATTAAATTGAGTGTTTAGTAGTTTCTTTTCCCAATCCCTGGAGGATGGGGTAGGAGGGATCTTTGCCCATCTGAATTACAGTACGTAAGGAAGTATTTTACTCCCCTTCTATTAGGATCTTTCTCATATATTAGATTCAAAATCCCATTTAATCACTTGTTCCTTCATTTCAATATCCTGGAAAAAGGAATAAAACAAGATACCGTATTTTCCGGCATATAAGATGACCGGGCGTATAAGACGACCCCCTAATTTTACAGTTAAAACATAGGTTTAGGCCTATATTCGCTGTATAAGACTACCCCCCACTTCCAAGGCTGTAGTCTTATACAGCGAATATAGGCCTAAACCTATGTTTTAACTGTAAAATTAGGGGGTCGTCTTATAAGCCCAGTCGTCTTATACGCCGGAAAATACGGTATATTTTACAGTAAACCAAACAATAAAAAAAAATTATACTTAAACATTCAGGGGAAGCCGGGATGGCTCAGTGGGTTAAGCGCTCACTTTGCAGCGCTGGAGACCGAGGATAAAATCCGGCCCCGGCCCGTGTGGACCCATATGCTGAACTGGGAGCTCCCCCCGTTCAGTTCTCTCTCTGTCTCTGTATCTCTCTCTCTCTCTCTCTCTGTCAAAAAATTAATAAATCAATAAAACTTTAAAACAAACAGACAAACAAACAAACAAACAAACCCATTCAGCCTAAGAGCCACTAGGCCAAGACCTTGCTTCTTTTTGTCCTTACATCCTCCTCTTCCCTTCCCCTATTTATATCACCTGAGTAATGGGCTGTATAAGCTTTCATCAGACACATATACTACAATCCAATCTCTATGTTAGGGGAAAGAAAAGAGAGATGCCCAGCATTCCTCCTGTTACAAACTTAATGTCTTTTGGCCTCTAAGTCTTTAAAAGGGAGTGGGGGCATTATTCTATACAACAGATAGCAGTGGCCCCATTTCCTTCCTCCTATTTGCACTTTTTCTTGGAGACACAACCAAGAGCCCTCCCTGGAGAGTCTGGTGGTTAGAGAAGTACAGCAGCACCATCTTCTGCTCACTACCTAAGAACATTTGCAAAAAAAAATTATAAAAGTTGAGTACTGCCTATGATTTTACTCCAGAGTCATGAAAGACTTTCCATAAAATGAATTTTTTTTCTCAATGTTTTTCAAGCTTTTCAATTGGGATATAAGTTTTCACATATGTGGGAGCAGGCCAGCAAGTATGAGAAATCACCAGCTAATATTTTCCCAAAGAATCCATTATACTCATATTTAAGGACTTGAATAAAAGTCATTATGAAATTCACATGGATTTATGCTGAAGCAGGACTTCAAAGTAATTTCACAATTGAAGCAGGCAACTTCAAGCCATAGTGCCACCCCACCCCATGCTCTCCCCAGCCCCACTGCCCTCCATCCCTCAGAGACACATGCCTTCTCCACTCATGGCCAAGCATCTTCATTTCATAGAGACGAGAAGCTGTGGATGTCTTTGGATAGGCATAAACTTAAGCGTGATCACAGTTAAGCGTAGAGTTGCTCTGCAGTAATATTCCATTACTATAGCCCATTAGTGAAATCAGTTAGAATTGGGGGCAGTCTATGATTGTAGTATACTTCAAGACAACCTGACATGTAGGTTCATGACACAAATTCTCAGAGTCAATCAGAGTTCTTGAATATTTAAATATAAATGATACATATTGAATGAGTTAAGCAGTACTGATTAGGATTTGAAAGATTAGGAAACAGATCTCCTATAAATTCTTTTTATTTGGGCCGTGTGTGTGTGTGCATTCATTTTCTACCCCAGAGTGATGTTTATTCTGCAAGCTATGAGCTCTGTTAAAAGCCTTTGCAAACATGAGTGCAGTTCCAGTCATAACATTTAGACCTTCCTTTCAATCTCATAGTAGTTAGCTTAAGTAATGTCTAAATATTTCTTTAAGCCACAATATCCTATTTTCAGCAACAAACTCTAAATCATAGTAGACTGTATCTGCTTCTTTCTGACTTGGAATAAGTCCCTGTGTGGGATGGTTGTGAGCTCCCTTGAGACTTGTCAACTGCCCCCAAGGTATAAAGCAGACTGGCAAAAGGAAGTACATTTAAATCCCTACTCTGATAAAATAATTCAGAAAAATGTTATCTGTATGCTCTGCATGTAGTCTGATTCTGTCCCGGCATTTGCTTCCTATTAAGCAGAAGCACCTCTGTGACTATTAAAAGGCCAAGAGCTGTCTCTTCGAAATTACACTGGTGTGCAATTAAGGAGAAGTTATTTCAGTTAGCAACATACAGTAACTCAACTAGCCATAGGTAAGAAAGTATATAAATTCCAAAGGTGTTCAAAACATCTGGCTTTGAATGCTTCTGCCTTTCCATAATTGATGTGCTAGCTATTCATGGGTGAGAGTACATACAGCACATATTAGTGGCATCTGTTTCAAGTTAGGGTTAATTGATTTCCATTTGTGGGTGTGTGCCTCTCCCCCACCCCCCAAAAAAAGTATATGAGAAGATACAGATAAGGGGGAAAATTGCATTTGCAGACAAGACTTTGTATTTAAATAAATGTATTAAGAGAGAAATATACAATTAATATGAAGCTTTCTTGAATCTTTCACTCCATCTTGACTCAATTATAATAAACGTCCCTAAAATTATAGCGAAAACTTGAGTAATTAGTATGTCCTACCCACTGTTTCAGCAATTTATATTTGTTATCTTTATTAATCACAACACCAACAACACTTTAGGATCAGCCTTTTCATTGGCACTATTTTCCATTGTAAATGTAACTTGTCCATGGGCACATCTCTAGCAAAAGGAACAGTCAGAATACATACCAAAGACTACATTGTATAATTACACTCACAAGTTATAAAATGCCACAGTAAACAAGTCATCAGGTGGCCTTGATAGTGTTGTGTGCAGAGCCCTATTCAAGGTGCTTTCAGAATTATAGATACCTTACAAAACCAGACGCTTCACAGTCCAAAAGCCATCTTACAACATTGCGCCAGTGACTGGGACTAGCTTGTTATTTCAGTAGTCTATGTGACTTTTCATCCGCCTCGAAATCACTCTCAATCTGGGTTTCCTCAGGTAGATTGGTTATACTGGCTAACATGTCCAGTGGGAATGTTAGAAAAGTCCAGAGAGTTAATCTGTATTGAGAATAATTTTCCAAAGTGTTAAATCAAAAATGTACTTCCCAGAAATGGTTACAGATGTTCTGAGTGGAAAGAGCTCCCGGGCAAATTAGTTTGGGAAACTCTGAATGCTACTGTGAAGATCCCTCATGTAGAGGACAATTGTTGTCTTATTACAAATCTCTGGCTTCCTTTTATGGTTGTGGAATTCATGCTGTTGGGGCATGGCTCCCTCCTTCCACCTCCCATGCTGCTGGTGGAGCTGCCACTCACCCAAGGACAACAGCAGGGCACAAGACCTGCTCTGGAATGTTTTAGTCACTGCCAGAATTGTGGCAGGGCAGGGTCTAAGGGTGTGAGCCCAGAGCCGAAGGTGGCTCTGACCTGCCTCATGGTAGAACCAAACTACAGCAGACACGACAGCCTCTAACTCCCTTTTAAGCTGCTGTGATTTGGAATTCTGTTTAATGTACTCTTCACAGAGATTCACCATGCGAAATACTGGAAAATATTAGCTACTTTCAATGAAGTGTGATTTGAAAAATCAAACATATGATGTGGATTTTTCTAGCTTTAGTAGTTTAAGCTATAATCACCAAAGAGCCCCCCCAAAAAATGTCACTTACATACCAATAAATTGTAATACTAAATAGAATTATTACTGGACTAGAATTACTTATAATGATATTGAAGAAATAAATTGAGCATTCATTTAAAAATTGACAAAGTATAATACTTTATAATGTTCTTTTTATTTTGATAATCTGAGGACTTCTTAATGCTCTATCCAGTAGTTCTTTTGTTGGTTCTACTGGCAATATTCTCAGCAGATGATTGACATGTGACTATCAAAAGCATTTTCTGTATATGCGAAGCCTAATATTAACAAAATATTTGGGAGTGTGTGAAGTCCCAGAAAAACCTATATCTTGTGGTTTTATTTTTCATCCATCACTCCATAATGATTTTATTATTTCAATATGATGATGGATTAGAACATTTTAAATTCACTTTATAATAATCTCTTGGGCAAAAACAGAGAAAGGAACCCATTTTCAAAATGTAAATGATGTTCTAAAGACAAGACTATATAGCAGCTTAACCCTTTGATTACATAATTTAAAACATTAAAATATTTTCAAAGTGCTAGCCCTTTGGAATTTGGGTTTCAAATTTGGGTTTCAGCCTAAGTCTAACTTGTTCTTTGTCTCATATTTTATGTATCATATCACAGCATTTCAGTGGCTAAATCTGCATATTCAATAAAAAATACGGAATTAAATGTCTCTAGGTATTAATACATAACTCCACTCTCAGTAGAAACCATGAGTCCCCAAAAACAGTGATGTGTGTGTTAGCATGCTTTCCGTGAAAAGAGCAGAGGGTGTTATTTATGGAGTGCTCAAGACATTCATGGAATGAAGAGAAAGGAGGGTTAAAAAAACTACTTATTATTTTTTCTTGTGAATATATTTACTCCTAATCCTAATGCACTTTTCATATCTTTCAGTAAGTTTATTTATACCCTCAGGGAAAAAAATGTTTTGTTTTTGCCCTCAAATTGTAGATTTAACCTATTCATTGTCTGTATATTTCTTCCCTTGAAGGTGTTTTTTCATATTTGGGAACAAATAATGATCACACAGTGCCAGGTCTGGACTACAGGGATGGTGATTTAATATTTGGAAGCCGCAATTGTGAAGAGTAACCAATGCAACATTGCTCTTGAGCAGGGCACATGGTTGTGCAAAAGCAGCACGGCTTTCAGCCATTTTCCACTTTTTTTCTCCTTCACAGATTCTTTTAACTGTTTCAGCAGACTGGAACGGTACTTTCCAGTTGTTGGGACACCTTCATCCTTGTCATTGACCAGCAGGATATCCTCCATATCCGAAAAACAGTAGCCATAATTTTTCCAGCCGATTGTGACACCTTGAACTTCTTAGGCACAGGCATGGCCTTTTCATATATAGTGACAATATAGTATAAATGTTTATCTTTGTTGGGGATACTGGATGGCTCAGCAGGCTGAGCATGAGGTCTGGGGATGGAGTCCTGACCCTGGCCTGTGCAAACCCACATGCTGAACTGTGGTGCACTACTGGTAACCACCAGGATGGTGATGAAGGTTCTCGCCTCCCAAGTGGTGGGCCCCTGCAGCTCCATACCCACCTGTGTGGACCGAAACTATACCACAACTAATGATGTATAACTACGGAGATTGCTCTGAGCCCTCCTCCCTTCTCTCTCTCTCTCTCCCTCTCTCAAACAATAAAATAAATCTTAAAAAAAAAAAGAAAAGATACTTCATCTTTGTTGTCTCTGCAGAGGTCCAAAAACTGTCATGAATACTCAACACACTATTGTTCTGGAATCAGTGTGAGCATCCTTGGTACCCATCTTGCACTGACTTTTCACATCCTTAGGTGCTGATGAAGAATATTCAAAACGGTTGCAGGTTATACTCCAACCATTTCTGCAAGCTGATTTTTATTCAGTCTGGCATCTTCCACTACAAGTTTTCAACTTTTTTGACGGTGTCTGAGGAAATGGCCTCAACAGGGCGTCCCAGATGGAGGTCGTCCTCAATGGACTCACTGCCTTGCTTGAAAAGGCTATGCCACTTACAAACCATGGATTTCCCAGGGTAAGAGTTTCTATAAACTGCTAAGTTTATTTCCAAAATGGTTTGAGGTGTTTTCTCTTGTTTTTATGAGGAATTTAGTGATGGCACACACTTCAATTTTATCCATATTTTGGGTTTTCACATTTGGCGTGCTTCTTCAGCAATATCTGAAAGAACACAGATGCAAGTAGGCTGAAATTTGGCACATATACTAATATTAACAATAAGGCACACTAGTATTCCCACCTCTCCTATAATTCCCCCATTCTTCAAATTTAATGACCTTCCCTCACAACGTGCCTTAAAATATCAGACAGTTTATTAACTCATTGACCCAGGATCTGTCCATTTTTTCTAATTCCTTGGCTTTGCCCTCAGACTTATCTCTTTCACCTAATTGCAAGTGATCTACAGCAGCTGCATGTATTTTATCCTCACCCCCCACCCACAAAAAACTACAGAAGGCCACATCTTTTTCTTCTGTCTCTTATTAATAGTAATAACAATTTTCCCAGGGGTCTTTGAGCAGTCCTTATTTTGGCTAGAATTACATCATGTGACCATTTCCATTCCTATTACTGCAAAGATAAATAGTTGTCTCAAACTAATCAAGATTTCTTCTCTGGTGGAGAGAGTGGTCGCCCAAGAGTTTAACAAAATTGTGCCTCTGTATGTGCATGGGAGAAACGGGGGTGGAACACAGTAGTGTTCACCACAGTTCCCTTGAAAATAAAATGTTTGGATACAGGAACACAATGACAAAAAGGAAAGAAAAATTAAAAAGAAGAACATGTGGGGAAGCCGAGATGGCTCAGTGGGTTAAGCACCAGCTTTGCAGCTCAGGGATCTAAGGATCGAATCCTGGCCCTAGCCAGTGCAGACCCATATGCTGAACTGGGGTATGGCCATCAGTTCAGTTTTCACTGGGGTGAACTTTCCATGTAGGAGTTCCCTGGTTCAGCCCCCAGCTCACAGGAGCCTGCTTCCCATTTGGGAGGCCCTTGGCTGGTTCCTGCCCTTCACACCCCCACCCACCTACCTGTATGGAATGAAACTGTCAAAAACTGATGATGTATGACTATGGAGACTGCTCTGGGCCCTCCCCCCTTCTCTTTGTATCTCTCTGTCTGTGTCTCTCTCTCTGTGAAAAACAATAAAATAAATCTTAAAAAAAAAAAAGGATATGTAAGTTTAAAATAATCTGTGGAAAATTATAGTAAAACAGAATTACTTTAACATTGTCAATAAGTAGTATTGCATTTTATGCTGTTACTAAAAATTATGTTGAAAAGAAATGGATGCAACTATAAATAAAAAGGAAAACCTTGCATAGAAAAAAAAAATACCCTTCCATAGCTAAATTAGGTGGGGACGAAGCTTTAAAAGTTGTCACAATTGAATCAATATTTTTCTAGTCTGCCCTATGAAATGGGTCTTTAACTCTCATCTGGATAATATACTTAATTAGCTATCAGATTAAAGTTTCCTACTACAGTTAATTTGATCATAAATAGATGATATATATGTACATATAGGTTTACATATATGAGGGTTAGAAAAATTCCAGCCATGAATGTGTTTATTTTTTATAGTATGTGGCTAGATACTTTCTGGACAGCCCTTGCATACTTTTTGTAAAAGAACTGTTACTGGTTCTGTAGAAGGAGCAAAGCAGAGCCCAATCTAGATTGATCTTGTTTATAAGAAACATTCTTTACAAGATGTCTTTTATATACACCTGTGAAATATTTATCTCTCTCTAAATGAATGTGCTGGCCCTCTGCCCCACAAAATTGAATACATTTGAAATTAAGTGTAAAAACGAATCCTTCCTAATCTTGTTCATTAAATCAGATGTTTTTGTCATCTGACAAAGAAATATTTGATAGAGGCTCTAAATGTGCCTCCCCCCAGCCCCTCCCCCCCTCCCGCCCCCAAGCCTGTGCTTTGGGGGCAGAAATTAAAAAGAAAAATGAGTGCCTCCTTTCAGATGTTAGAAAGTAAGCCAGACATTTCAGCTAGCAACTCACCCCAAGAGTGAGGATGTGGTTTGTTCTGAGCGAAGGCATCAAAGCAGGCCCCATGCCTTTGCTGTTCTGAACCTCTGCCTCCCTCCCCTACTTGAGCTAGATAGTCTTGCTTCTAGAATAGAAAACACTGCTTTCCAGAACTCTCCCTACCATCACATGTAAGCACATTCTCATCCACCCTTACAACTTCTGGGCCTGGTTAAATTTTCTATTGCTTCAGACTGTCTTACATAGGCTTGAGAGTCAAGAGGCTAAGAGGTTACAAATAACCATGGTGTAATTTAAAAGTAGAAAGACCCATGCTTTCTTTATTATTAATTTAATAAGCATGTATTATCTGCCAGGAGCAGTGAATAAATAAAGATATCAAGATTATCCCCTGCACTCGAAGAGTGGTCCCTACACTCAAGGAACTTTCAGCTAGAGAAAACAGCATTAAAGTGGTCAGAATAAATTAGTGGAAGATTAAGAGATGCCATGAAATGTGTATAGTGTATGAGTAGGCTACCAGGGAAGAATTCTCCCTGTGGGTTTCAGAGGGGTGAGAAAAGGCTGAAACATGTTATTTTGTTCATTGATAATATAGTTTCACTATGTTCCACCATTACAAAATGAATGTACTCATTTAGAAAATTGATTCCTCCATATTTCTAAATAATCCCCTTATAGACTTAATACTAGATTTACTCAGTTCTGCTTGGGTGCATAGGTTTAAATTTCACATTCCATCCAAACAATATTTTTAGTTACTAATTTTAGCACCTTTGAAAGAAACGAGTTTTTTGTCATTATTTGTTTAACAGAGAGAGACAGCATAAGCCAGCTCAGTATATGCATGAGATTGCCCACTGGAATTCTTAAAAGGCTTACATGAAATAAACTTGGAATTTGTACATAGTGTCAACAGGCAATGAATTGAAAGCTACGTTGTTAAGTCCTATTTACTCTGCTGGCACCTTTTTGACTCACTGCTACAAGTCACTGTAAAAAATCCTCTTGAGCTAAGATAGTTTAAATTGTCAGTACATGAAGGAGGCCATAATCCATGGATCAATGAGTAGACAGATAGTGAGAGCTCAGCCTGTCATACGGAAGCTTAGTAACAGAGTGTTGATTGTAGTTTGGTGAACTGGTGAATAAGCTATACAGCCTTCTGAATTCTCAAAGAGGTGTCTCAATTGGAAAGAGCAACCCAGTCAATAACTCAGCATTCATTTACCCAGGTTCTCACAAATACCTCTCAGCACTGTACTTGTCTAGACTAAGAACTGAACTAGTTCTTTCAGGCCCTCAAAGTCCCAAGGCTTTCACTCCAGTAGGTCCAGTTTCATTCACTGTCAGCACACATATAATGTGGTTAATCCTTTCTAACTGAAGGTCTTTACCGCTTCTGCTTTTTCTGCAAACTTCCTTAGACCCATCAGTAGGGGCCCAAATGACAACTATTTCACACATTGATATCTCCCAGTCTTACTACTGATATGCTTCAGGAGGCAAAGAATTCACAAAATGTGAAGTGGTAAATGGCCAGGTAAACTCAGGCTGAGACTTTGGCCACCCATCTCCTAGTATTGGGGATATCCATTCAAAAAGTGATGATATTGAAAGAATACACTTCATTTGTGAGGGTTTAGGAATATCTTAATAATTCACAGTGGTGAAGTCAATACGGAGTTCAGTTGAGTCCATAAAAATAGCATATTGGAGAACTAAGGACTTCTTTTAAAGGAGAATGTTGCCCATTTCTTTGCCACCCATCACATAACTAAGAAATATATGTGTTCCTTGAATGAGGTCAACCCAAGAAGAATAAGGTAAACTCTGCAGAACTACTCCAATTAATTCTCTTTAACCCTTGCATTACTCAGAAAATTTGTATTCATTCAAGATTGACTACATAATTTGGGGGGTTCCGTGAAAAATAAAAATGTGAGGCCTTTTCCTCAAAAAGTTTTAAGAAATTAAAGATGATGACAGCAGAACATTAATGCAAGGGTGAGCCCTTCCCAGCTCAGGACCCCGTGCAATTGCACAAGTCTCACCCTCAGGAGGCCAAATGCATGTTCACTACCTACTGAGCATTGTTTTATATATTTTTATTTATTTATTTTTATTTTTGACAGAGAGAGAGAGAGATACAGAGACAGAGACAGAGAGAAAACTGAACTGGGGGAGCTCCCAGTTCAGCATATGGTTCCGCACGGGCCGGGGCCGGGACTCGATCCCCGGTCCCCGGCGCTGCAAAGTGAGCGCCCAACCCACTGAGCCATCCCGGCTTCCCCTGAGCATTGTTTTAAATGATATTGAGGACAAAACAATAATTTAAAAAATAGTGCGTGCCTTCAAGGAGCTTACAGCCTAGTAGGAGACATAAGGCATGTCCAAACTTCGTAAGTCAAGTATGGCTAAATACATAAAAATATTCATTCTTAGGTGAGAAGCAGGAATGTAAGAACACATCTGCTTTGCTTCCAAGATGGTTTTCGTCGATCTTGCTGCACTTCACTTTCTGTTATATAGTGGACAAACTTGTATTTTTCAGAAAGTTCTTCAGTGCTGATGAAAATGCTGTTCATTCTGACTGAACTGACTTCCACCTAATCTTCGCTTGGCTAATTCTGCTCAGACTTTAGCTCTTGCTATATTACTAACTGAAAGATCCCCAAATTTAAATGAGGTCTCCGTGTTTTTCTTTCACCATTCTCTGAATCTTTTTTTTCTAAGTGTTTATCATAATTTTTCAGTTTTATATTTAATTTGATGATTTTCTTTTTATTTACTGTAAGCTATGTATAAGTGCAGGACCATTTTTCGGTTGTTCACTGGCATCTCCCCCACTCACTTGCTTGGGGCTGAGGACACAGCGACACTTAATAGGTATTTGTTAAGTAAATATATAATAAACACTGATGGAGGCAGATATAGAAACATAAGAAGCTGAGAGGAAGAAAATGTAAATAAAAAGTTCAAGAAAACCTACAAGTTAAATTTGAAGAATAGTAAAGTAAAAGCCCACTTTCACTAGAGGGTAGCTTTGAGTTACAGTAGGAAATTGAAGAAATTAAAGTACTTGAGGAGATGGATGAATGGGGTCACATCGTAGAATTGCTTGAGACCCTAACTGAGGAGTTTGTATGTAAGTGTAGGTAATGGGGGAATGGCTAGGTTGTCAATGGGTGTTTTTTAACCCACTAACTCTTTTTTAAAAAGTGAAATATAAGAAAAAAAATAGAGTGGTATTTTAAAGAAATGTGCTTCTAATAAATTATGGGCTTATCAGAGTAGGTTTTTCAGAAGAGGTGATTATCTAAAGAGAAGATGTAAAGAAAGTTAAGTAAGAAATTTGAACAAAGGGAGAGGGTTTGAAGAGGATATATGGAAAAAAACATGAAGGCAAGAAAAACACTCAACATTTTGTTAATAAGGTGATTAAATTTGGCTAACTTGTCGGTTTTCAGCAACACTTTTTAAAGCAATTATTCTCCATTTTTTAATCCCCTGTTGAATTAATAAACTATCAACTATAGTACATTTGCTTAAAATAAGGAACTTCACTTGGGAAATACGTTTAAGTTCAGTCTATGCTAACCACATACAAAGTTTCATTTTCAATCATCATCACTTACAGAACTGCAAAGACAAACTGAATTGTTAATACTACTGCTTTTTTTCCCCAGAGATTTTTAAATGGATAATGAAAAACTTACCATCCGTTAGAGTTCATATTACTCAGAAGCGTCTGAAGATGTTCTGAAAAGTAAGTGTTTATATAAAAAAAAACCCATCCCCTCCCCCAAAATTCAAGACCTAACAGAAATTTACAAAAATAAAATATATTCCTCCTTGGAAAAGACTTTTATGCAAATTAGATGACTTGAAACAGAAACCAAATACACTATGAGTAAAATACACAGAAAATATTATATATCCAATCAGCATTTATCAAACATTCTTATTAAAGTGCTTTCAACTGTAGACATAAGGCAAACGTGTAATCAGGATCTCTACTAAAAGAAAACAAAATGCTAGATTAATGTAGAAGAGAAATTATATGTCTGCACTCACCACACCAGGCTGGCCGTTTCACATCTGACATATTGCTGCTGAACATGGCATGTGAAATTGGACGATAGTAAAAGGATTGTTGAAATTTAATGATTACAACACATGCTTTAAAACTCAAGACTTCTATTACTGGATTTATGACTCAGACATCATTCCTAATAGGGTTATCTTTTTGTTGTTGTTCAGTTTTTAAACTCCTACTAGCTAATCTATGAAGATGAATCATAACCTTCCTAGGATCCTCTATTCGTTTTCAGACTTTCCTTCAAACTACCAAAATTATTACGGTAATCAAGCAAATATATGTTAGTGATGATTCACTCGTGATTTCAACATGTATTGTCTATAATGTGCCAAGAACTGTAACAAGTGCTGGTGATACAAAGAATAAGATAACATACACCCCCACACCCCACCAAAAAAAAATTTTTGGTGCTCTATCTTCTACTTTGATAATTACTCAGAAAAATTTTGAATGTATGTAAAGAAATAGTGTTACAAAAATATTTTCTCTCTCACATCAAGCAGTTCATACATTCTATTCCTGATGTTTGAATAAAGCAAAATAAGCACTGCAGATAATGTAAACAATATTTCTACATATCTTTTCATAGCTCTGGAGGGAAAAGATTGGCTTTGCTGCAAGCTAGTGAGGAGACAGATGAAGAATAAATATCCTTCGGCAAAAAGATTCTCTGTCACAGTAATTATATCGCATTCACTTTTCTTTTGCATTTAAGTTTAATTATTTACATTACAAAAAATATTTTCAAACTGTTTCTACATTCTTCTGTTTTCTGATAGATGCATTGAAGCATAGAAGGTATATGGTCTATTTGACCTTAGGAGAAATATTCATGGTTAGACAAAGGAGAAAATCCATCAAGAGGGATATTATTGCAAGGGATGAGTAATCTCACAAATTCTAGCTCCCAATAGCATCAACAACAGCACCACCAGGCTTTATAAGACCATTTAGTTTCCTATTGCCTAAAGTCCACACTTGGACTAGTTTCCCACATCTGAAGAAGGAGACAGGATTTTTAAGTAGTAATGTGAATAGCATCCCTGACCTGAAAAATAATGTAGAAGAGAAACAAAACCAAGTGGAACAAAGCAATGTTTAGAAATATAAATATACATCTTCGCTCTCTTTTCACTTCTATTGTTTTACAGGCGTATTTATATTTATTTCATGTTGTCATGTTAGAAGTTGAAGCAGCTCAGGTTCAGTTTGTTTTTATGTTGATGTGATAAACAGGGAAAGGAGACAAAATTGTTCTGTAAACCTGAAGTCATCAATATCAAATATGCCTGTGTGATACAGGCTTAGTCCTCAATGGTTTTAAGAAGGGGTATCCAATACTTTGGCTTTCCTGGGCTGTGTTGGAAGAAGAATTGGCTTGGGCTACGCATAAAATACACTAACACTAATGATAGCTGATGAGCTAAAGAAAAAAAAAAAAAGCAAAATAATCTCATAACATTATGAGAAAGTTTACAAATTTGTGTTGGGCCACTTTCAAAGCGGTCCCGGGCCACAGGTTGGACAAGTTTGGTCTTAGGCATTTACGTGTTGCTTCAATTCTCTGTTACTTGAAGGAATTGACTTTGGGAGTTTTTTATTTGCTTTTTTGTTTTGATTGTTTCAGTTAGGTTTTTGCTTCTGTTTTTGTTTTGCTTTTAGTTTTTAATCTACAAAGTGAGTCACAGCTTCCTAAGAAACATATTCATTTGTTAATGTTTAAAAAAAATAAAGTGAAGCCTTCTGCTAAAGGTCTTCTGGGTATGGTAAACAGAGAATGGATAAAGGGGAAGGTCATAAAAGTATAAAGACGTGCTTTACATGTCACTTTATAAGACTATTGCAAAAATGAGCCCTCCTTGCACAGGCTACCTTGAGACAATGTTACTGAAAATGCTCTGAAGAAAGCAATGGTGTCAAACACAAAGGAAACAACAGCTGGATCTGAGGGGCCTTGCAGGCTGGGTTATTGGCAAGAAGGCTGCGTGGTAGCATTGATTCAGCTGTAACTTTCTTTAAACAGATTCTCAAAATGTGGCAAGTAATCCTGGATGATACATTAAAACATAGAATGCTGGCCTCCATCTGCAGTTTCTGATTCAGCAGGTCTGGGGTGAAGCCCCAGGGCATTTTAAATTTTCAGATGATGCCAGTGTTTCTGACAAGACCACTGAAGGGTTTGAATGTATGTAATCAGGGACCACGGTAGGAAAGTGAATGTGAGGAGCTGCCACAGTGTAAGTGATAGGGCTTGTGGGAGAGAAAGATGCCCTGCCTGAAACATTCCTATTAGAAAGAAAATACTACTACTACTAATAATAATAATAATACTGTTCAGGCTAAACTAAAAGGATGAGCCTGATTCATCCTGTAGCTTTAAACTCAAAAGATCTTTTAGGGTCCTTCTATATACTATTGAGATTCTAAACACCTTAAGTACAAACCTGATTATGACTTTATTAAATGTGATCTCTGTGTTTTTGATAGTAGACAACTGAAATTCACAAAGAAAATTAGAAAATGGTAATGGGAAAACCACAGTGAAGCATCTCAACAGAATGGACTTTTTCAAAATAATCACAGGCTCTTAGGAGTCTGGGAGTAGGCTGTACTGCTAATAAAGCAACTAGTAAAAGTCCTGGGCATAAATAGCATGTTGTGATATGTATCCAACTGTTTGGGACACAAAGAAACAGGAGCAAACATCTCCTGGGTGCCTATTGTGTGCTATGACCTCTTCTTGGTACCCCGAGAATGTTTTCCTCATTTATCTTTACAACCATTCTATAAGATGGTACTGTTAAACATTTTATATGGTGAGGAATCCGACACACAAAACATTGGAAACTTGCTTGTTGTTACATATTTAGATCTGGGAACTAAGATCTGTCTACAAGTATGTTGGTGACCATTTTGTTTTTTATTATATCACTGGCTTTCCCCTCAGCTGCAGAATTAACATTGAGAAGTCTGTCTCTACATTAAACCTCTCCCTTGTTCTGTTTCATATCTGAAAATAAAATTATCAAATTTCCCTTTTTCTTACAGTGAATTAGTACAGCCACTATCATCCTAGAAGACAGACTATATGTTTAGTTATTTCATCAAAATACTCTAAGAAAGTGGGATAAAATGCAAAGAGCCATTTTGGGGGCCAACTAACCTAGATTTAAATTCTGGTTTCATTTCTTGTTGACATTCTGCTTTTCTGAGTAACACACCAGAGTGAGTTGAGGTAAATCACATCTAATTTACATGAGAATAATCAGACAGATGTGACACAACAGAACTAAAGGACAGATGCCTAATTTCTACCATATTACAGATTTTACAGAATTATTTTCTTCTACTTTTCTCTTAATAATATTGTTATTAAGAGAAACCCTTAGGGAATGTTTTTAAAACTTGACAACTCTCTTTTGTTTTTCTCAGCAGGCCTTATCTTAAGCCTTTTACTTTTGTTTCCTGTTCCACTGGGCTCTTCCTCTTTGCAATGCTTCTAATCTTTTACAGAGAAAAAATGTCTTTTGTCTCATTACCTCTTTAGAAAACATGAGTACCGGTATACTAGCCAACATCCAAACGTTCTCTGGAGTAGAGATACCGTCTGAATGCAAAGTTTAAGCAGTCTGAAATTACACATGCATAATCATATTCCATAATTTAATTTTGTATGTTTATATTTCTTTAAAATCAGTTTGAATCTTTTCTGATTATAAAAATATGTATGCTAGTTATAAAAAATACTAACACAGACATTTACTTTAAAATAAAAAAATACCTCCAAAGTTCTGCAACCAAGGGGAAAATCCTACCCTGTTAATATTCTCAAATATTTTTTTTTTTATTTTAAAGATTTATTTTTATTGGGTTGTTTTTTTTGTTGTTGTTTGTTTGTTTGACAGAGAGACAGACAGAGAGAATAGGGAGGGCCCAGAGCAGTCTCCATTGTTGACAGCATTAGTTTTCCATATAGTTTCACTCCACAAGTGAGCTGCACAGGGCAGGAACTGGGCCAGTAGCCTCTTGGATAGGCCCCGGCAAGAACTGAACTGGTGGCACATCCTAGTTCAGCACACGGGTCTGCATGGACAGGGCTGGGATTCAATCCTCAGGCTCCAGGGCTGCAAAGCGAGTGCTTAACCCTCTGAGCCATGCCAGCTTCCCCTCAAATATTTTCTTAAAGGCTTGTCGTCACTGTGTGTGTGTGTGTGTGTGTGTGTGTGTGTGTGTGTGTGTGTATTTATAATTGGGTTCTTACAACTTATTGCATTTGGAATTATGTCATCTTCTTTTCTCTTTGTTGTTATGATTTAATAATGTAAGTTTTAATGGTTGCATAATGTTTTGTCACATAATTATATTTGCCCTTTTTGTTTGTTTAAAATCCCCCTACAAAAGGAGGCACAATATCAATATCTATTTAAATTTATATTGATAGCAATGCCTCTTTGGCCTCTTTTTGACTTTTTTTTTTTTTTTAAGATTTATTTTATTGATTTTTGACAGAGAGAAACAGAGACAGAGAGAGACAGAGAGAAGGGGGAGGGCCCAGAGCAGTCTCCATAGTTGACATTAGTTTTCCATATAGTTTCACTCCACAGGTGGGCACAGGGCTGGCAGGGCAGGAATTGGGCAGGGAGCCTCCCACATAGGTCCCGGCAAGAACTGAACTGTGGGCACTCCCCAGTTCAGCATGTGGGTCCGCATGGGCCGGGGCTGGGATTCGATCCTCGGTCCTCGCGGCTTCAAAGCGAGCGCTTTACCCGCTGAGCCATCCCAGCTTTTCCTTTTTGACTCTTTTACCTAAATCAATTTTCATTTTCTTTAGTTATATCTAGACAATGCCAATATATTTGGTCAAAACATAGAAGAACGAGCATTTGCTGAAATTCTGTGTAGATGAATGTTTCTTTCAGTGCTTACATTTGTCACGTGTACACAGCTGGGTTCCTGGAGTTGTGGCTAGAGCAGTGACAGAGATTGCTAGAGGACTACTTCAAACTTGACAATGCCCAGCATGGCTTCTACTGTACTCCCCATTCCTATTTTAAAGGTTACTCAGACTTTTTCGAGAAATGTGTAGAGACATGTTTGAGTTATAACATGCTTCTCTTATTTTGCTGATAGAGTCTCTGGCATTAGGCAAACAAGAGTTCTTGGAACAGTAACCATTTTTAATGGCAAGCTACCATGTTCTCTAATAAAAACCTTCCCTTCACATTTTTTTCTCAGTGGTTTGCTTTTTTCGTGTTAGTGTTTACATCTTTCTTCATAAAAGCCTAAAATGCCTTGCACTTTGGCAAAGTGAACAAATTTCCTTTTTTGGCTTCTGAATTATTTAAAAAAGACAAAATATATTGATTGCTTAGACTTTAATTTTTATAACAATCAATATTTCTGATCTCCTTTTCATAGGAACTATTGTTTCTGAAGGTGTAGAGAGGCCATGATTTCAGTAATAAAAATAAATAAGAAGAAATCATGACCATTTACTATTTTCAACTACCAAAATTTGTGACAAAGAATCAAAATGTGCATATATCCAACCTGCAATATAACTGTAGCTAAAATTAAGCTGTTTAACATTAACTTTAATGTTAGCAACCTCACAGATGCCTTCTCCACAAGCCAGGGCTTTGCTGAAAACCATAAAAGGGAAGGAATATAATTTTGTTTGCTGGCACTCACTGAAAAGCTAAAATAGAATAGTAACAGAAATAATATTTGTCAGCTCTCACCGAAGGAGTTGTGAAACATCATCTCAGAACATTGTAAGTTATTGTAAAAATGTTGTAGTTACTGTGTTATTAACTGTTTTATAGAAATTGAAACTTTTGTTTAGCCAAAAATTATTTAGAGTAGCACACAGAAATTAAGTAACATACAGGACTTCAATATGTTTTTCAAAATATATTTTATACAGTGATATAGTGAACATTTTAAAATTCAGCTCTAAGTTGAAATATAACAATTTATTTTTTTAAAAACTTTATTAATATTTTATATTATTTTATTTTATTTTTTACTCCCTGATGAGAATTAGGACATTTGCAATGGTAGTTTTCAAGTATGGTGATACAGTTTTCAAGTACTATCTTTGAAAAAAAATCATTTTTTCCCCCAGTGGATGAACTGGAAGAACAACAAACTATGTGTTAATTTATAAACTCTGGATTTTTTAAAGCAAATTTTGGAGAGTGAGAGTTGGCTAAAGCACACTTATAGTAGGAATGGCTTGATTCTTGCAGTGAGTCATTGCTCTTTTAAATAGGGGCTCATTGGCTCTGGCTTGAGTAATGTAACGCTTTCAACTACATGTATGAGTGTATAAGATTGCACATATTTTTTTGCAAAATGCATATGCTTTGAATTAAAGATATGTATATGGAAGTGTGAGGCACAGAGGGAATGCTTGAATAACGTGTCACTTTGCCAGAGCTCAAAAAAAAAACTAAGCCAGCTATGGAGTCAATTTGCTGATGCCTCAATAATGCACACTTTAATTCACCTTAAAAAATGACTCCCCATATCAACTACATTTTTGTGTTTTTCAATAGTAAAATTATGAAATTATATTTTTATTCATTTCCTAATTACAATTTTTTAGTCTATGTAATATCCAAGGGAACACAATAGAAAGGTCTATCAAATCATATCTTCCTGTTTTTTTTTAATTAAAAAAAAAGAAAAACCTAAACTTTTAAGACCAATTCTTTTTTTCTAAAATGGCTTTCTTACACTGTCTAAAAAAACAAATTTATCTTAAAGTCCAAATTCAAATATAAGACCTCTTGCCAAGTTATGAATTTAGCATTTCTCAAAACTTTGTTCCCTATGAGAACAATTTCTGCTGTTGGGGCTGTAAGTCCCAAAATAGTTTTAAAGTAAAATAAGTGTTATTTAAGAAACCTAAATATCCATTTTCAGTCTTAAATGGATTTACTAATGCCTCTCCTCTTTCCTTTCACTAACTTCACACACTTCAACAAGCCCACCAGTCAACTAACCCACACACTATTTCCTCCTTTGATCTAGTGCTTTGCAGATGCTTTCTGGGTTGTTCATGGCCAAGACAATGCAAATATTATGCAAATAAGTCCTTGGGATACATGTTAATAAAAGGTATACAATTCAATGCTGTGAGCCAGTTGGCTTTTTTGTCTCCAAATACTGAGCTGGTAGGTGTTTGAAGAATAGGTTCAGGGGATGAATGAATTTACATACAGCTCCATGCTCTGTAAGAAAATAGAGCTGCTTCAAAGCAAAAGGTGGCTCTTCTGAACCTAGAAGAGAAAACCTTGACCCTGCCGCCTTCCTTATTTCAGTGGTTTGGCTAACCAAAAGCAAACACCCTTGAAGTATTTAGGGAAATGTTTCACAGGTTTGGGGACTTCTCTTTTGTATGTAATCCAGCTCTAGGCTGTGATGTTTCCTGGCGTCTTCAAACACATGAAAAGGCAAAAAGCTCTGATTTCCGTTCTGTATTAGCTTTTGTCACACTAGGAATTCTCTCTCAATTTTAGTTGCCCATGAATTGTTTTTTTCTTTCCTTGGCTTTCCACTGATGATAATCTTTAACTTAACGTACTGCTTTAAATTTCTCTATCAAAGACTAGTTCTTATGTGCCCTATCCCTCCTCACTATTCACTGCATCTATCAATGCATCTGACGCCCCTATTCTTAGAGATGAGGAAATAAGATATAAGTAGAAATCGAGGGGTTCTTTTAAATCTTAAATGAGAAAATTACATTTTGATGTTATACCTAGCTGGTATGAATCAACATGCTCTAGAATTCACAAATTTACACATTCTTTTATAATCATAATTTTTAAAACTTAATTTTAACACTAAGACCCCCTTCCCATTGGGATGGCAGGAAATTCAACCTCAGACATCCTCAGTACTCCCTTCCCTTCCTTTCCTCACTTCATCCTGGCTCCAGAATTATATTAGGGGACAGAAATCAAGTGAGATGCAACAGGTAGTAACTTTTTAAGAAAGTGTTCCGCCCCTCCTTAAGACCCTCGGATTTTTGATCCTGCTTTGACAGATCTGCATTTTCAACAGAAGCCACAAATCTCAATTTTTTTTCAAGATTCTATTGATTTTTGACAGAGAGAAACAGAGACAGAGAGAAGTGGGAGGGCCCAGAGCAGTCTCCATAGTTGACATTAGATTTCCATATAGTTTCACTCCACAGGCGGGCACAGGGCTGCACAGGGCAGGAACTGGGCCAGGAGCCTCCCGCATAGGCCCCGGCAAGAACTGAAGTGGGGGCACACCCCAGCTCAGCATGTGGGTCCGCACGGGCCAGGGCCGGGATTCGATCCTCGGTCCCCGGGGCTTCAAAGTGAGCTCTTAACCCACTGAGCCATCCCAGCTTCCCCCACAAATCTCAATTTTTATGTAAATTCTCCCAAATTGTAAATGTTTATTTAAATGATGCCGTTTAAATAGT
>PVKE010026329.1:0-22395 GCA_004027555.1 Craseonycteris thonglongyai
AAGAGAGGGCTCCCAGTTATCTTCTCTCCAGAGCAACGCTGTCTCCTCACACTTAGTCCACAGGCTCAGGCCTTCATCTCGGGGTGGGGCGTGCGGGGAGCCATGGGCGCCCGGCACTGAGAGTCAGCTCACGTGCAGCTCCTCACAGAAGCTCTGGGTGCTGGCAGCTCAGCCTGTGGGAGACGCACACGGGCCACCCGGGCCCTTTCTGCTTGTGTGGTGTCCCTAGTTCTGCCTTTACCTCCACACATTCAAATCCACAACTAGGAGACAAATGATTTGCTAATTTATGAGGGAGCAAGATGGACATGCAGACAATGCTTCCCAGGCTCAATTGTTCACCTCTGTTTTCAAAATTAGCTTGCTGTTCAGAGGGGGTGTTTGTTTGTTTGTTTGTTTTGAATACATATTCTTGTAACTAGTTTCCCCAGCAGAAAACATAGGGTATAATTAATGAGTTAATTAAGGGAAGTTTAATAGAGGGACTGTGTCCAAAGGTGTGGAGAAGCCTAAGGAAGCTCTATAAGGGATTCAGAAGCCCCCAAAGACACCTCATAATATACAGCTGAGAACATTATGTGTCTTGAAGAAGAAAGAGAATAAGTTACCAGACTCAGGGAGGGCTAAGGGACTCACTCTAGTTGTCGTGTGACAATAAGAAAGGCCATCAGACACAGCTTATGCCCTTAGTAGACTCACGTCGCCACTGCTAACTCAGCCTGGCAGCAAAGAGCCAGGGTGCTAAACATGCGAAATCGCCCTCCTGCTGCTCTGAGTCACCTACCAGTGTCCCCCTTTCTCTGAGAGCCACCAGGAGCTAGAGGGAGAGGGAGCTCATCAGTGAGGACAGAGACGTCTCCTCCCCAGACACAGAAGAGAGTAGAGAAAGTAGAAACGAGATTTGATGACATAGCTGACAATCCATGTCTTCTTACAACCTCTTCACAGTGGTTTTCATGGAGGCTGGATCAATTTCTCTTACTATCTCTTCAGGTTGTTTGACTGGTTCTATGTCCTTATTTGATGTTACTCTTTTGGAATAATATCTCACTACCATAAAAAAAAATAATAACTTATGAAGGGAGTGTACATGTTTTTAATGTAATAATATACAGGTATGTATAAAATAGTTTATGTATTTTGGAGGCTCTAGGAAAAAGTGCACTATAAGAGTTCCTTAGGCTGTACCCCACACACAGCTAGAAACTGGGTCACACCAATGGACAGGCAAAAAGTACTTCCTGTCCTCATTCTTGTCATGACCACAATTTATTGTCTCCTTGCTGGAGGATGGAACTCCCAGTCACCGAGATAGCTGATAGGTCACCCCTGGGCTCCTGACTCCCCGGCCTTCAATGGAAACCTCAGTCCCAGGGCAGGAGGAGGGCTGAGCTCAAAGGCCTACTGTCACCCCACACGCCCTGTGCAGACATTTGTCCTCCTGTCCCCAGGAGACATGTCATGACCAAGGACTGCGAGGAGAGGAGTCGGGACCACAGGACATTCCCTTGTCTGTAGAGGGTTCATGACACAGTAGACGGAGCCCAGGCTTTCAAGGCAGACAGAACTGGGTTTGAATCCAGCGGCCAGGACTCCACGGCTGTGTGGCCGTCAGGAAGTACCTTCCACTCCATTTCCGTCCTTGTAACACGGGACAGCAACGCCCACGGAGCCGGGTGACCATGAGAGTCAGAGCTCACACAGCACATTCTCAAGTCTTGTTTCTGTTCTAGTGGCACCAGCGCTGGGTTTCCGAGCGTGGATCCAACTGCCACAGCCCAGGAGACCGCACTCACACCAGCTAATGCAAGTGACCAGGACTCTTCTAGAAACCGCCACATGGAGAACCTGATTCCGATTTTACTGATAATCATCCTTGCCCTGGGCGGGCTCGCAAGAAACGCAGTTGTGCTGTGGCTCCTGAGATTCCACATGAAGAGAAACGCCTTCTCCACCTACATCCTCAACCTGGCTGGAGCCGACTTCCTCTTCCTCTGCTGCCTTGTTCTATGTTCTCTAGGGCTATTCATCGTCTACCATTCTGACAATATGATGGTCATCCGCAGTTTTTTCAGCGCTGTGTCCATCTTTGCCTACATGACAGGTCTGAGCCTTCTCAGTGCCGTTAGCACCGAGCACTGCCTGTCTGTCCTGTGGCCCATCTGGTACCGCTGCCACCGCCCCAGACACACGTCAGCTGTCATGTGTGCCCTGATCTGGGCCCTGTCCCTTCCGTTGAGTGTGCTCAGAGAGACAAACTGGGGTCTAGTATTTCATTTCATTACTGCCTGGTGGCTGCTTTTCTTATTCGTGCTTCTCTCGGGGTCCAGCCGGGCCCTGCTGACCAGACTGTGTGGCTCCCAGCGGGTGCCGCTGACCAGACTATACGTGACCGTCCTATGCACAGTGCTGGTCTTCCTCCTCTGTGGCCTGCCCTTTGGCATTTTCTACTTCATCTTAATCTGGTTTATGAATGATATTTTTGCACTTCCTTATCTTTACCAGCTTTCAGTTGTCCTGTCCTGTCAACAGCTGTGCCAACCCCATCATTTACTTCTTTGTGGGCTCGTATCGGCAGCATTTGAGGAGGCAGAGGCAGACCCTCAAGCTGGTTCTGCAGAGGGCTCTGCAGGACTCTCCAGAGCCGGGTGAACATGGAGGAAGCCCGCCTCAGGAAGCCCTGGAGACGCCGCAACGCCGTGTGCTGTCCTGATTCAGACTCTTGCTTTGTGCAGACACATGTGACAGTCAGAGCCAACTTCATCCCTGTCAGCTTGGGAGCTGTCCTAAGTCGCTCAGCCTCTAGGTCCCTGGATTGAAATAGTCAACATAAAACTCCTGCTGCTGAGGATTAAGTGAGACCGTGTCTGCTAAACACACCCTGAGTGCAGGGTCTCAAGGGCCGCCTCACCCAAGGCCTTCCCCCGCCCCCATGGGAGCTGTGCCAACTCTGGGGCCCAGGACTACGCCCACTTATGAAGACTCCCACCTTTAACAGAAGCCGAAAGCAGTGCCAGAAAGACCAAACTTCTTTTATCACCAAACTTGATAGAAACTAAAGGAACATTAGATTTTTGACAAGGTTCTGTGGTCACTCTCCTACAATTCTTTATAAATTAAAATAAAGTTCAGTCTACCCCAAAGAGCAGTGTTCTTTGCTTTTGGCAGGCCTTAACAAAGTTCCCTCGCATAACATATGCTGATTGAATAAATGAACAAATAAATGCTGACTCTCAAGTCAAGTCTATGCTAAATCTCCATATCTCCAATTTGAGTCACCAACTTTCAGTTTATTGCGTTCACTATTTTCAACATTTGTGAGCATGAAGTGAAGGTTTCTCTCCTGATAAGTGAATGTCAATGCACATGAAGACTTCAGGTAGTTGGTCTTCCTATGTTTCCTTTCACAAGCCCTCCTGTAGAATCCCACGTGCTTTCTCTCTTTTCTACTCTTTCCCTTTGCCCTGACTGGCCCTCTCCGGGGACTCTGACCCTTCGTGTCCAGTTTCCAGTGGGTCTGCCTGGACTCTATGTTCTCCAGGGACAGCAGCTATGTCACATTTACCTTTTAGCTAAAGAGCTCTCAACATTTATTAACCTCATTACAGGGAACTATTCTTAACATATTCTGCGTATTCTGTAAAGAAATGTATTAAGTTGAAATGTGGTACCTTTTAACCCTTTTTACCAGTGGTATAATTAAGAGGGACTGATCTCACTCATCACTTCAATGAGTCTTGATGAATACACCTGTGAGACTCAAACCCCATCTAGACTGAACATATTTTCATCACCTCTGAAAGTTCCCTCGTATTCCTCACAGTCATTTTTCATGCCTCAAAGGTGCCTTTTGTTCCTACTTCTGTCACCACAGACTTCTTATGACTAACCTTTAATTTCATGCATTTAGGACCATGAAATATTTTTTTCTTCCTACCGGCTTTCACTCAGCACAACAGTTTTGGGATTTACCCATGTCATTGCATTGCATACATCAGGGTTTGTCCCTGGTACAAAGCTGAGTACTATTTCACTGCATTAGTGTCCCACAGTCTATTTTCATATTGATAGGTATACAGGTGGAATTCTAAATGTAGATGACTACCTTGAATGAAGCCGCTGTAAGCATTCTCATTCAAGTTTGTTTCTGCACATGTATTTTTATTTTCCTTGGATATGAGCTGAAGTGAAAACGCTGTGTCATAGGAAGGTGTATGTTGAATTTAATGACTTGTTGCGAAACTCTTCTTGTAAAGTGATTGTGCTGTTTCACATTCCCACCATCAGCATAAGCAAGTTCCAATTGCTGCACATGCTCCACAAAACAGGGAATTGCCCGTCATTCAGATTTTCCTCGTTCTAATGAGAGTGCAGTGGTATCTCCTTGTGTTTAATTTACATTACCCAAATGACTTATAAAATGGAACAATGTTTTATGTGTTTATTGTCTACTTGTATTTTTTCAGTATCGGTTTAAGTTTTGTCCATTTATAGTGTGTTCCTTCTTTTTATCACTTTTTGTAGGAGTATTTATCTATGCAGAATGAGTCCTTTGTTAGTTACTTGTATTGTAAATATTCACCCAGTTGGTGGCTTGCCTATTGATTTTAATAAATTTTATGTCTTAGAACACTTACACATTGAAAGAAAATTGCACCGAAAGTACAGAGGATCCCTCTACACTTCTTCTCCACCTATTCTCTCCCACTCAGTTTCTCCCATTACTAACATCTTCCATCAATGTGGCACATTTATTAAAATTGATGCACCTTATGAATACGTGGCAATACAGTGAAATCACAGTTTCCATGAGAGTTCACTCTTTGTGCTGTAGAGTTCAATGCATTTGACAAATATCATGCATGTGTCATTACAGTATAATGCAGAATAGTTTCCTCACCCAAAATGAATTGAGTCCCTGAGAGAGAGAGAGAGAGAGAGTGTGTGTGTGTGTGTGTGTGTGTGTGTGTGTGTGTGATCCTGCTTGGTGTTCTCTGAGCTACCTTGTTCTGTGTATTGGGGCCTGGCAATAATTCAGAAAATTCTCAGCTATTATTATTTCAGATATTTCTTCTCTTTCTTTCTCTCTTTCATCACCCTCTGACATTCCCCTTACGTATTGTGACACCTCTTGAACATTCTGTTCTGTTTTATTCAGTCTTTTTTGTTTTTTTAATTATTGTAAAATTTCTTACATTTGCATTGGTTAGTAAAAATTACATTGGTTCCAGGTCTACAACTTTACAATTTGTCTATGTGTTACAATATGTGTTCATCACCCAGAGTCAATATATGGTGATGGAAAGAAAAATGTCTCTTTGCTTTTTAATTGTTGAAGATTCCATTAACATATCTTGGGATTCAACAATTCTTTCAAAGGCTGTATCTAGTCTAACAATGTGGCCATCAAAGGCAGTCTTTATTTCTGCTACAATATTTTTATTTCTAGCATTCCTCTGTCTTAGGCTTTCCATCCCTTTCTACTTATATTGTCCATCTGCTCTTGCATGTTCTACACTTTTCCATTAAAATCATTAATATATTAATTAAAGTATGTAAACTCCCATTCTCGTCACTCCAAATTCTTGCCCATATACTACGTTCCTATAGCTTATTGGTGAATCAATTGCTTCTGTTGTAAATACTGATAAATTAAAAAAATATATTTTTGTTTACTACCTACGTCTATAAACATAACTAAAAAGACCTTCTAAGAAAACCTGAGACAAGTTGTTGCTTCTGCAGAATAAGATTCACTGGATCTGTTACCATTTATATGATGTACTCTGACAACTGGAAACAAAATGTAACATGCAGGCTTTACTGCGATGATAAAGTGAAAGGATGGGACAGGCCATGAGGGTCTAGAATGACAAGCAAGGAGGGTGGGCTTCATTCTGTGTTATAAAGCCTCCCGATGCAGGCTCGCCTGGCTTAGCATTGCTGCCCAGTACACAGGTGACAGCAAAAGTCTCCACAACAACAGTCACTTGCAGAGATGTGTCCCGGATGAGGTGGGGACGGCCACAGGTTGAGAGAGAGGACTAGAGTCAAAACACATGTTGAGAAACATCTCAAGAGTGGTCATGACTCAGAGAACTCTGCCATCTCATTTAATCAGCCAGTCCCTATACAGAGAATCACAGGAGCGATTCGGCATCTTGAGAAGCCTCACGTGGGCACCACACCTCACCCCTGTCTCTGTCACTACCTCTCAGGGCAGAAAAGTGTCCTCTAGGAATAATCATTCCCAGGAGGCTCTTCCCTTTTGGGGAAATCAGATTGTTACTCCCAGCACGAAGAATGGAGGAAAAGTGCTTTTATCAACTATTTGTTTTCAAAGCCACAGGTGGTTATTTCTTTTGTTTTGTTCTGTTCTTTGGTAGTTTGTTGTTTTGTTTTGTTTTCTTTCTTGAGTGCACATTTACATAACTCCATTTGAAGGTAGAGTATTCAGGACCCAAAGGACTCCAGCAGGAAAACACAGGAGAAATGAAGCATCCATTTGACAAGTTTGGGTGCCGGCAGCCTCAGCTGTGAAGGTATGAACTGGTGAACCAGTACTGTTCCCCCTTATTAGCCCCTTTTCCTGGCTCCCCTGTATTCCAACTACTGGATTTTACTTCATGGTGAGACCTCTGATACTTCCCTTTGTTTCAGAGCATTGATAGGCTACATGTATGCACCCAAAACTCTAGTTCTATGAATAACCCTGGTGTCTGTTCTGTTTTTCAAAATGTTCTTTCTCTGTCTCTCAGAAAATACATGGCCTATGAGATGATCAACAAGAGTTCAATTAGGAAACACTTATCAATTTGAGCAGGTTTGGGAAAAATGACATGGGATGAGGACACTTACCCCTCAGGAACGTCCCAGCAGGAAGCATTATCATCACTACGCTTGAAAGACAGGGGAAGGAAAATTACCGCAACTCAGGCAGGGCTGTGGCTAGAGCTGCAGTTGTCACTATGACTGTAAAAGGCCATCAGACAAGGATGTGTCTTTAGCTACCGTCACACCACCACTGCCTACTCACAGCCTAGCGGAAGAACGCCAGGCAGTGAAATACCCGACTCCCTCTCCTCCTGCTCAGTCACCTGCCAGTGTGTCCCTGTCCCTGAGAGCAACCAGCAGCCAGAAGGAAAGGGGGCCCATCAGTGAGGCACTGAGATGTGTCTTCTCGGGACACAGGGCAGGGTAGAGAAGGTGGAAAAGACTGTGATGGCAGATGGAGAAGATGCGCTTCTTCGTGGAGCTGGCTTCTAATTGGTGTTCTCTGGCACTTCCTTTCACTGTGATTGGAACACGCTCACATTGTATCTCCTCAGTTTGTTTGTTCAACTGTTTGTTTACACTTCTCCATATGGTGTCACTTCTTAGAATAATAAAAGTGGTTGTGCCCTGAGAGAGGAAAACAGGGGCTGTGGTTTCCCTGCATCTCCTCTTTAGTCCAGCAAAAATTATAGGAACCAAGGGTGATGGGCAATTCAATCCTTGAGGCCACTTCTGTGTCCAGCAAACCCTGACTCCCTCCACTTCCTTCCCACTGGCCTGTGTGAGCCCTGGCCAGTTGAGCCTGACTGAGCCTTTTCAGTGCCAAGAACTGGCTCAGCTGTCTTCCACCACACTTCTTTCTTCCTCATAGGATGCTCTTCTTTCTTCCTCACCGGATGCTCTTCTTTCTTTCTTACCAGATGCTTTTCTTTCTTCCTCACCAGATGCTCTTCTCTCTTCCTCACTGAATGCTCTTCTTTCTTCCTCACCGGATACTCTTCTTTCTTCCTCATCAGATGCTCTTCTTTTTCCTCATCGGATGCTCTTCTTTCTTCCTCACTGGATGTTCTTCCTTCTTCCTCACCGGATGCTCTTCTTTCTTCCTCATCGAATGCTCTTCTTTCTTTCTCATCAGATGATTTTCTTTTTTCCTCACCGGATGCTCTTCTTTCTTCCTCACCAGATGCTCTTCTTTCTTCCTCACCAGATGCTCTTCTCTCTTCCTCACCGAATGCTCTTCTTTCTTCCTCGCCGAATGCTCTTCTTTCTTCCTCATCAGATGCTCTTCTTTTTTCCTCACCGGATGCTCTTCTTTCTTCCTCACCAGATGCTCTTCTTTCTTCCTCATTGGATGCTCTTGTTTCTTCCTCATTGGGTGCTCTTCTTTCTTCCTCACTGGATGCTCTTCTTTCTTCCTCACCGGATGCTCTTCTTTCTTCCTCATCGGGTGCTCTTCTTTCTTCCTCATAGGATGCTATTCTTTCTTCCTCACCGGATGCTCTGTACTTCCTTGTTACTTACAAAATTGCTCTTTCTAGTTTCCTCAAACACATACAGACATTGCCACTTTGGATTTGTCCCTGAAAGTTACTTGCATCCCGCGGTAAATTTCCCACATGTGGTAGACACAGCAGCTGGCAGTGGTGCTGCGGGCTGGTGAAGGGAGAAGAGGCTGACACAGATCTGTGTTTTCAAAGCCAGGCTCTACTGCTTGTGGGTGTGAGATGTGGCGTGTATCACTCAGCCGCTTTGTGCTTCTGTTTTCTCATATGCACGGTGGGAATATGCTCAGTACTGGCCTATAGGACTATTCAGAGGATTAAAAGAGGCCATAAAGGTAAGCACTCAAAGACATACTATTCTGCACCTACACGTGAACTGGTCCTCGGTTTTCACCTGGATCCTGCAGGAGCATCTCTCTTTTCACTCAACGCCCTTTATAAATGGAAAGGAAGCACTTCTTAAATCCTCACCACCAATAGAAATCTCTTACACAAATTCTTTTGATTTTTTTAAAGATTTCTTGTATTGCTTTTGACAGAGCAAGACAGAGAGAAAGAGAGAGAAAAGGCAGAGGGCCTAAATCTGTTTCTACAGTTGCACTTCATTAGTTTTCAACATAGTTTCAGTCCACACAGGTGGGCATGGGACACGCAGGTGGAAAGCAGGCCAGAGGCCTCCCACACAAGAGACACGCCACTGCAAGCTGGGGACCAGACTGAGGGCCTCCCAATGAGAAGCTCACCCTGGTGAAAACTGAACTGGGACCCCGCACAGGAAGGACACCCCATTTCAGCACAAGGGTCTGCACATGCCAGGGCCAGGACGGGGACTCGATGCTCAGACCTCTGGGCTGCAAAGCCAGCACTCAACCCATTGATTCATCCTGGAATCCCCACAAATTCCCTAATCTCAGAAGAAATTTGCACTCAGTGTCACAGGAGACAATAAGTGGGTTTTATATTACACATCTCACACAAAAATCACTTAATAGTCCCCCGTCTGTAACTCCAACGTCTCAACTATCTTTGTTTAGACTCATTACACCTCTCCCTTGCCTTCCCCACCTTGTTTCTTTCTCCTCTAAACTGCAGAGACAATACATTTGGCCCTGACTCTTCTCCCTCAATGACGTACTTAAATCTTCTAGTCTCTCACTAAAGCCACATACTAAATGTCCCTGGCTTGCAGATGTCACAATGGCCATCACTTGTTATCTGTGAAGGTATAAATTGGCCTTTCATACACAACAGAACGTTTCACAGAAGGAATAAGGAGGAACTAAATTTTCTTGTTTCCTTTACTAATATCATAAAAATTTATGTTACATAATTTTTTTGAAGAACATAAATGACTTCACTCCATTGTGTCACCCACACAGAGTTAGGCCCTGAAGACACAACAATAGACAAAAGGAAAGCATCTCCTATCCTCAGAAAGGTGACACATTGGGCCACTTCTAGCCCAAGAAGCATGGGCATCGACACACACACATACATAGAAGTCACACTCCCTCCATGATCCTAAATCCTGATCTGCCTACTTCTTGGTGGGTAGACCACTGTCAGCCACTGATATTGCCGTGGGGCTTCTGACTTCTGACCCAGAGCAGAACTCCTTACACAAAGCAGTAGAGAGAGCCCAAGATATAGAGTCGGAGAGACCCGGGTATGTGTGGCCTTCGGGAAGTACTTTAATCTCTGCAAGCTCCTGTGTCTCTTGTCTGTAACATGGGACAGTAATGCTTCTGTAGCAGTGCAGCTATGAGAGTCAGTGATCATACAGCATGTGCTTAAGTCATGTTCTGTTCCCAGGCTCACCAGTGAAGGGTTTCCAAGCACAGATGCAGCTGTCACACCTGGGACCAAATGCACACCAGTGAATGACAATGACCAGGAGGTTGTAATCTCGGACTTGCTGATGGTCATCTTTGTGCTGGGCGGCTGGCAGGAAACACAGTTGTGCTGAGGCTGCTGGGCTTCCGCGTGCAGAGAAACGCCTTCTCCTCCTACATCCTCAGCCTGACTTTCTTCTCTGCTGTGGGACTATGTGCTCGCTGCAGACACTAGTCAACTACCTCCGTTCTGTCTCCATCAGCGAATCCGCCTTCCTGCTTCACGTTGCCGGCACTGCAGGCCTGAGACTTCTCAGTGCTGTCAGCACCGAGCACAGCCAGTTTGTCCTGTGACCCAATGGGAACACTGCTGCTGCCCCAGACACATGACAGCTCTCATGTATGCCCTGCTCCAGGCCCTGTGCCTGCTGCTGAGCTTCCAGAAAGGGGAATACTGTGGCTTCCTGCTTAGGAATTTCTATGTTTGGTATTGAGTATAATATTCTATCGCTGCCTTTGGCTACTTTTCTTATTTGTGCTTCTCTCAGGGACCAGCCTGGCCCTGCTGACCAGACTGCTGTGTGGCTCCCAGCAGGTGCCGCTGACCAGGCTGTATGTGACCGTCCTGCTCTCGGTGCTGGTCTTCCTCCTCTGCGGCCTCCCTTCGGCTTTCACTGGTTCTTCTCAACCTGGGTTCACAAGAATTTCAATGCATCTTTTCAACCTCATACTCTTTCTCTTCTTTTGTCCTGTGTCAACCGATGTGCCAACCATATCATTTACTTCTTCATTGGCTCCTTTAGGCAATACTTGGAATTTGAACTCATCACTCTACAATTAGCCACATGAGTACTCTGTGTCAGTTTACCAGCCACACCGACCATCAAGGCACAGAAAGATGAAACGGAACTGGGCAGACAGAAATGGGAGAATGTATTCATAACAGCATTGTTAAAAAAAAGCTTAAGAATTGTTTACAAAATGGAGATCTGTTTACAGAAAAGTTTTATTCCCTATCACACCCCAAATATCTGGTCATGGTTCCTAAACCCCTCTTAAGATGGATCATAGGCTGGAGTGCTATGAGCAGCGAGCAATGTTTCTTGTGGCCTTGAGTTGATAGAGGTTGGCATAAGTTTTGTAAAGTTAGTTGGAGTCAACTCAACAACACCATCAAGTCCAGAGATAGTCAGCATGGTCACCCCAGCAGGACAAGCCAAATAGGCAAGTGCTGCTCTCCTGGCCCTCCTCTCCAGACTATATCTAACATCACAGGGCTAGAAACCATGTCTAGAAACAACAGGGAGCAAAAACAAGGAGAAGGGTACAGCGAATGGAGGTGACAGAAGCAACAGATGGTTTTCTTGAAAAGCAAGTCAACATTTGATTCCTCACATCAAAATTCTACTCTAAAGTTTTTATAGTTTTCATATGGATAATGGCTTCCATTTGTAAACAATTTTGAGAAATTGGTAAACAGTTTTGAGAAATTTCATATTTAAACTCTGCATATCATCTTGTTCCTCTTTTGAAATGTAGTATTTATAGTATCTTAATATTTAGATCAAAACCATTGTAACATCCTGTTACACATTAAGAAGATAATGCATATCAAATTCAGAAGTTCCCAAGACATCGGTGAGATAGGTTTGGGTCTTAGTTGTACCTGTAAAATTTTATTCATTTTTAAAGAGAGATGAGAGGCAAATAAGACAAGAATTTCATATATGCTTAATTTTAATGGTGGGTGTGTGAAAGCTTATTGTACTATATCCTGGCCTACATGCAGGTTTACAAACCCTCTCCCACATTGAAGTCCTCATTTTGGTGACTTCAGAATCCCTGGGGGAACTCAATCCAACAAACTGACCTTTCAGTTCTTTACCTCTTCATTCTGAATTAATTAGAGACCAACAAGGAGTTGCAAAAATAATACAGAGAGGTCCAGTGTACCCATCATCCAGCCTCTGGCAAGGATAACATCCTACACAAATATAGTATAATATCAAAATCAAGGAATTGACGTTGGTAGTAAACAATCACATACACTACAGAATTTTCATCTGAGCCTTTCTTGCAGGCTCACATTTTTACATCTAGGACAATTTAGGACATCTATTGATTCATGTAACCTCCACCACATTTATCAGGACAGAATATCTTTGATCTACACCTTTGTAGCCACACCCACCTGTGCCCCTTCCCAAACCCCTGGCAACCACTGATCTAATCGCCATCTCCATAATTCTGTCCTCTCAAAAATTTTATATAAATGGAATCATACAATATTTGACATTTTTAGTTTGGCAGTGTCCATTCAGCACAGTGACTTTAAGATCCATTCGAGTTGTTGCATGGCTTAATAGTTTGTTGGGATTATTTTCAAATGCTGTTTTGTATTCTAGGGTATGCATATCTTCTCTTTAGTTTCACTATTCACAAGTGGAAGGACATTTGGGTTGTTTCAAGTTTGTTAATTACAAAGAAAGCTGCTATAACATTTGCATGTGTGTTTTGATGTGAGTAAAAGTTAGGCTGATAAAATGTCCTTGTGACAAAAATAAGATATTGAAATGAAAACCATAAAACAGGGTTTTGTAATATTCCATATTCGTGAAAATGTAAGAGGATAAAAATAGTTTATTACATGAACGTATTGACCTATCAATCATTCTTCAGTGACAGAACCCATACAAAAATTTAGATAAGCATAGACAAAGATTGTATTTCAACATAATTATGCTATGAAAATTCCTCCGATGAAGTAATCTTATACAGCAAATTTCAGTATTTTTCAACACTTTATCATAACAGTTGTCAAACTTCATGACACAATTTTTCTTTACTACTTAGTCCTCATTGATTATGCACTTAATCTAGATTTCTCCCTTGACCAGATACTATTCATAACAGGAACTATTCTGTTGACAGATGCTGTACTCCATGGAAGACTAGAAATAAACACCACAATGTTTCAAAAGTCTTGAAAGTCAAGGCATTTTGTGCTCATTTCAGAAGAAAAATATTTACGCATTTATTATATCAGATACAGAAATGTTTTCTTTGTTCCATATATCCAACTGCCTCACAAGTGTAGATTTTACGAGTGTCCACTGATCAAATACATGAGCTTCTTCTGTTTCTATGTGTGAGGAGTTCCTCGTTCAGGCTGTCCTGTACGTCCTTCCATTCAAGTGTCTTCCTTAGTAGCTCCCACTTGAATTCTCAGTGTTTCCTACACTGCACTCTCACTTCCACTTGTTGATATAGTTTAGGCTGGTTTCATAGAAGTTCTCATCTATCTCAAAACACTTAGCCTCGTTAAATTCTCTCCATCTGCTAATGTTTTCACTTCTTTTATGACACTAGTAGTTACAAATAATTCATTTCTTCTGAACTCTAAAGTATTTACATGATTTTCAATGCTTATGGCAACTTCTGTAGCAGGACTGCAGTGGCCAGGCTGCAAATTATCATAAACATGCACCAGAAAAATAAAATAAAATAATGGTCACCCTGACCGCGATCATGAGCCGGTATTTGATAATGTCTCACCGGAGAATTCTGCTGTCATAACAAAATAGCTAACAGCCTGTTGAACCAAAATACGAGTCTGAAAGTCTGAATCAAGCTAAATGTAGGGCAGAGCGCATCTCTATGGATGGAACAATGGTAGAAATAACAGTAAAACGCAGTCACTGCATCCCATACTCCTAACCTGATGGAAGCAAATCGACAGGTGAGCCCGTTCAGTAGTTAGTGTGCATAGACACTCTCCTGGCTCCCACGTGCTAAATGGGACTCAGCAACCACCTCTTGAAGTCCCTGCTGCTGCAGAATAGCAAGGGGGCAGTGTATCATTGTCGCCAGCTCAAGAAGCCTGCCCCTGAGTGGATAAATTCAATGCAATTTCCTCTTTCTTCACAATAGTTGGTTTACTGCACACATTGATTAGCATAAAGCCTTATAATAAACACACAACCCAAATTCAGTTTTTTACAAAAATTAAAAATATGACAAAATTGACATTAATATTAAAACAATGGGATAGTTGGGAAATAGGAAAAATATAGTATGGTCCCATTTAAAGTGGTTTCTAGGGTCTTCCTATCTCATGCCCATGGCCAAAGCTGAATCTGAATTGGTCTGGTGAGCTCTGCTTGCTCCTCCCTGGTAACTCACAAAGACTCCACCAAACTCAGAAATGTACCACAACATGCTTTCTTAGTAACTGAATGGTAGGGGAGCCAGCAGGTGGCAGCAGGGCCCAGACTTTCCTGGCTTTTTGCGGAGCTACCCCAAGCTCAACACTGCTACCGATGACAGCCATACTCAGTCCACATCGTGGCCTCTCCCCCGGGCCTCCAGGTGTAGCACAGGCAGCAAACAAACATAGATCACCCTGTGGCCCTTACCAGGTAGGACCCAGCAGTGGTTTACCTGAGCCTGCACCAGGGCCCAACCAAGAGGCCACAGAGAAAACGTACTTGAAAATCATCTTCAGACCACCTCAGGACATGGCCCAATGATCCCCACAACCAACACACACAAAGGCAGGTCTCACAGGCACCAGGCCCCGCTGGGGCAAATCTCACTCAGTGGTGTAAGCTTTCCGCAAAGTAGCCTATAAGTTGCAGATGTGGACAACCCCCCAGAAAATTAGCCTGAAGGTCAATCCTACCCGCTGACCTGCCAATAGCAGTCAAAGCTCAACTGTAACATGAGCACACAACGTCCCGCAGCAGGTGACCAGGGAGACCGGGACAGGGCCCTATCAGGCACCTACTGCTTAAAGCCATCCAGCCAAGACTAAGAGATTTAGCAGATCTACTCAGTACATTGAAAAAAAAAAAACACAGAAAGGTACCCAAATTATTATACAAAGATATATGTTCCAAATAAGAAAGTAGAAGAAAATTCCAGAAAGGGAAATAAATGAATGGAGGAGGCAAACAACCTACAAGACAGAGAGTTCTAAGCAAAGTTTACAAGAACGTTTGAGGAACTGAGTGAGAACTTCAAGAAAGAGAAAGCAAGCATACAGGACACAGAAGCTATAAAAAAGACCCAGGCAGAAGAGAAGAATACAATAACTGACATGAAGAATGCACTAGAAGGAGTCACCCGCAGACTAGATGAAATCGAGGATTTAATCAGCCAATTGAAAGACAAGGTGCTGAAAACACCCTATCATAACAGCAAAAAGATAAATGAATCCAAAAAGCATGAGGATAGTTTGAGTCCTCTGGGACAACATGAAGCATAACAATATTTGCATCATAGGAGTAGCAGAAGGAGAAGAGAAGGAGCATAATGGGGATCGAGAACCTAATCTAAGAAATCACGACTAAAATGTTTACTAACCTGGCAAAGGAAATAGACATACAAGTCCAGGAAACACCGAGAGTCACAAACAAGATGACCACAAAAACGTCCACACAAAGATACATTATAATAAAACAAGAAAGTTTAAAAACAAAAGAGAATCTTAAAAGTGAGAGAAATAGGCAACTAGTAATTTATAAGGAAGCTGCCATAAGATTGTCCACTGATTTCTCAACAGAAACTTGCAGGTTCATAAAAATTGGCACAAAATATTCAATGTGAGGTGATGGCATGATGGCTCAGTGGCTTGAGCTCTAGTCCTGCAGCTCTGAGGTCTGAGAAACGAATCCTGGCCGCGGCTCATGAGAACCTACATGCTGAACTGGGGTGTGGTCTCTAGTTCAGTTCTCACTGGGGTGGGCGAGCTTCCTATGTGGGAGACCACCAGTTAGGCTCGCACCCCAGGCATGCTTGCTTTTGGGAGTCCCCTGGCCTTCGGGGGCATGCCTCCCCTGTGGGAGGACCCCGGCCACTTCCTGCCCTGCACCGCCCTGAGCACACCTATGGAATGAAAACAATGTGGAAAACTAATGGCATGCAAGTATGGACACTGCTCTGGGCCCTCCTCCTTATCACTGTCCCTATTTCTCTCTGTCAAAATCTATAAAAATAAATCTTTAAAAATATTTAATGTGGTAAAACACAAGGACCTACAACCGAGACTACTCTACACACAAAGCTATCATTTGAAAACGAAGGACAAGTAAAAAGATTCCCAGACAAGAAAAAGCTAAAGATGCTAATTGCCACCACTAAATTTGCAAGGAATGTTAGAGGATCTTCTTTAAGACAGAAATATACAAAAATGACAAATGATAAAATGGCAATAACTTCCGACCTATTGACAAGTACTTTTAGTGAAAGTGGATTAAATGCTCCAACCAAAAGCATAGGACAGTCAAATGGATAAGAAACAAAACACTTACATATACTGCCTACAAGAGACTCACTTCCAATTGAAAGACACACAGAGACTGAAAGTAAAGGGTATGAAAATCTATTGCATAAAAATTGAAATTAAAGAAAAAAAATTTGAATTAGCAATACTTATACCAGACAATATAGACTTCAAAACAAAGGCTAAAAAGAGACAAAGAAGAATCCAGTAAGCTCCACTTTTTGGTATTTATCCAACAAAACCCAAAATGCTATTTTGAGGAGACACGTGCACCCATAAGTTCATTGCAGCATTATTTATAATGGCCAAGATGTGGAGGAAACCTGGGTGTTCGTCAGTGGATGAATGGATAAAGAGGTGGTACATGTACACAGTGGAATATTATTCAGCCATAAAAAGCATGAAATTATGCCATCTGTGACAACATGGATGGAGGCACTGTGTTGAGCGGAATAAGTCATAAAGAGAAATGACAAATGTCCATAATGGTTTCACTTTATATGTGGAATTAGGAGAACAGGATAAATAAATGAGCAAACTAAACAAGAACAAGCTCATGGATACAGAGAACGTTTTGATGGTTACCAGATTGTGAGGCGGGGCTAGGAGAACAGTGCAGAAGGGAGGGATTAAGAGGCACAAATCGGTAGTTACAAGATAGTGACAGTCATGAGGGTGTAGATTATAGCATGGGAAATCTACTCAGGTATGGTAATAACGCTCATGTTTTCCCTGGGTCCTAAACTTAGTAAGGTGACTGTTTTGTCAGTTATATAAATGTCAAATAGCTCTTTTGCACACATGAAACTAAAGTAATATTGCATATCAACTCTAATTGAAAAATAAAAAATGTTTTAATAAATATATAAATAAAAATAAGGCTACAAGCAGACTAATAAAAGAGGAAAATATGAAAAGGACAAACACTAACGATACAAATTGTCTCTTAAATTTATTAAATCCAGTTCTGTTGAAAAATAGAATAAAATTATGGCACAGATATATAACAAATATGTTCACACGAGCTGGAAAGTTGTTAGGGAATTAAATGTGTTCATGTGTAAGATGCTTAGTACACTGCTAGTAATGCATAATTGTTAGCTCTTTTTTTTTTTCATTATTATTATTATCAAATTACATCTGAGATTTCTGTATCTGGTGAACAACAAGGTAAATCCCCATGGACAACAAAATTAATTAAAGTTTATTACACTAACCAAGATTTTGTATGAGCTTGTGATGCATGTGAGTGGATGTGTGAAAACCACAGGATAACAGAATTAAAAGCAGAGGCTAAGGGGACAGAAGTGACCATGAGAAAAAAAGCCCACAGTGACCCAGCAATTGAATGTGCAACAAAAGAGTAGTAAAGGACACACAAAATAGAAATATCTAAAGTATGACATCAAAAACATGTAATAGGGGTAGCTGGGATGGTTCAGTGGGTTAAGTGCTCACTTTGCATCCCCAGGGACTGAGGATCGACTCCCAGCCCCAGCCCGAGTGGACCCATATGCTGAACTGGGGAGTGCCCCCAGTTCAGTTCTCAACAGGGCGAGACCCCGGCCCAGTTCCTGCCCTGTGCAGCCCCACTACGACCTGTGGAATGAAACTATGTGAAAAAACCAATAATGTACAACTATGGAGGCTGTTCAGGGCCCTAGCCACTCTCTCTGTATCTGACTCTGTATCTCTCTCTCTCTCTGTCAAAAACAATAAATAAGTCTTTAAAAAAAAACAAACATGAAATATGGGGAGAGGCAAAGGTATCAGTTTTAGAATGATTTGGAACTTCAGTGCCTATTCCTGTCAAATGAACTGCTATATGTGTATATTCGCATATATGAACCTCAGGATAAGCACAAAGCAAAAACATGCAATCTATCCAAAAATAAATAAATATAAAGCATCTGAACAGTAACAGTAAAGAAAAACTGTAAACCACAAGAAAAGAGTCCAAGAGAGAAAGAACGGAACACAGAAGAAATACACAAACAACCAAAAAACAACAAAGAAAATGACAATAAATACATACCTATCAATAATGACTTTAAATGTATCTGGACTAAATGCTCCAATTGAAGATAGTGGGATGAATGAATGGAAAAACAATACCCATTTGTATGCTGTCTAGAAAAAGTCACTTCACATTAAACAACAAACAAACCAAAAGTGAAGAAATGGGAAAAATTATTTCATGAAAGGTAAATAAAAAGAGAGGTGGGAGGTGTCAGGATGGCTCAGTGGTTCAGCTCTTCCCTCGTAATCACTAAGGGGGTTTGAACCCCGGTCCCAGCCTGGGCAACGCCATATGCAGAACTGCGGCACAACTGGTAACCCCCAAGATGGCTCAGCAGCAAACGTGTTCACCTCCAATGCTGAAGGCCCCCAGTTGGGTTCCTGCCCCTCGTGGACCCACATCCACCTGTGTGGAATTAAACCACATCACAACCAATTAATTACAAATAACAATGAAGACTGTTCTGGGCTCTTCCCCTCTCCCTCTCTTAGTCTCTCAGATCTCCTCTCAAATAACAACTAAATATTTAAAAAAGAAGGGGAAGAAAACAAAAAAGAAAGAGAAAAATCATAAGGAAGAAAAATATACTTGGTGTATTTAGTGTATTCACTTATAACTAGAACTGAGCAGTTCAAACCCCTGTGGTTCAGGGTGAACTATACAACCATGAGACGTACTGACATTGCTCATAAACCTCTGCTCCTACGAATGTTCCTGACTCAGCTCGAAGGATTTGGTCCTCCTGAGTCAGCATGGCGACTGGGACCTACTGTCCACCAGCCCTGACCACTGGATCCCCTTACTCCTGAGACCAAAGAACCAGACGCCCACTGCCTTCAGCCCTGCACACTCAGTTTCCTTTCCAGGGCCTGGCACATGGTAGGTGCTCTGCAGTTTCACCTGAATCAGCCTGGATGTGTACCGTGGAGCTGACAGCAACTTCAGGGACGTGCTGACACTGACATCTCAGCCATGGCTGCAGGAGTAACCCTCCAGAGACCCTCACAGTCGGGTCCCTCTGCTTCTCCCCTGGTGCTCACATATCTGGTTGCCCCGCAGCCTGAGCTGCTTGGAATAGAATGGAGGCCTTAATGAGGCCTTCCTTCAGAGAGTCCCTCACACTGGTGAAGGTGGTGTGAAGACTTGGGAGCAGGGCGCAGAGAAATGGAAGGGCATAAAGACCAAGGACACAAAGCACAGCAGAGACAAACAGAAAAGGGACAAAGACCAAAACACAGAGAGTCAGAGAAATGCAGATACACAAAAGGGCAGACAGCGGCACAGAGGGCACCCCATCCTGTGGAGAAAGCTGTAGACAGAGAGCTGTCACCTTAATAGTGACAGCAAGAGGCTTCTGTTATGTGTGCATTAGGGTCAGTAAAGGCAGCACTTTGGTTGCCACGGCCTTTCAGAATTGACCAGCCCAGGGACTGATCCTAATGCTTCCGATGGTCAGCCTCAGACAGTGGCCCAGCATCCCCTGCAACACACATTCCTCTTTCTTTTCTTTTTTTTTTCTTTAATAATTTTTATTTTATTGACAGACAGACAGAGAGAGAGAGAGAGAGATACAGAGACAGAGACAGAGAGAGAACTGAACTGGGGGAACTTCCCAGTTCAGCATATGGATCCGCATGGGCCAGAGCCAGGATTCGATCCTCGGTCCCCGGATCTACAAAGTGAGTGCTTAACCCACTGAGCCATCCCGGCTTCCCCTTCTTTCTGAAAAAGGTGAGCTTCTCAGTGCAGTTTTTATCTCAGCAAAATGACCCAACGGGGAAGAAGTCAGAGACAGGTTTGTTTTCTGTTTTTTGGTTTCTTTTGTTTTTTGTTTTGGTGGATGGGGAAATACTGCCCACTATGAGAGAACCTAGAGTTAGGATGTCTGTTCTGTATCTGACAGGTTTATGACCTTGGCAGAGCGTGTGCCCTCTCAGACTCTCGGTTTTTGGATCTGTAATGTGGCCTCAAGGTCCCTTCTGAAGTCTGGAAGTCTATGAGCTTTGGAGAGATGAAAATGAAGTTTAAAAAAACCAGTATGACTCAGCACAATGCTGGACCTTCAGCAAAGAAAGGAGTACCAAGGTACAGTGAAGTGGGCACATGCCTTTGAAGGCAGAGTGTTTGCTATTAATTGAATACGAACATATCACACAAGACACATCAACCACAGTTCCACTCAGTCAAAGCAAGCCAATTCACTACTCGTACAGGCATGTCCACAAGGTAACTTCACCAGGCACTTGGATGATTTGGGTTTATGATGTCCTTATAATTACATAATGCCTAGAGCACTGCCTAGCAAAAAGGACACCCGCAATAAAGATACTTTAAACGAACCTATGTGATACTTGGAGACATTCCAACTAGAAAAACTAGTTTGACTGAGAAAGGCCTGGTTGAGGTCTTCACTCTTTTAGGTACAAAACAATTCCATGGGGAGTGCAGAGGTAAGAAGGGAAAGTTCCCGTCCCCTGGCACTTGATACAAGGGGGGTGGGAAGGGCCAAGAGATAGAGGAGCCTCCACAGGTATCACTAGATTTTTACTTGTAGATTCGTCACAGAAATAAAAGCATCTCCGTTTGCAGATGAAAAACTGAAGCCAAACAGGTTACATAATTAATAATTATCAAACTGAAAATATACTACCTACACTAGTATTCATGAAATAGTTTTATATAGAAGGATGAGTAGAGATTTATTTTTGCATGTGTAGTCTTCATAGTGTTTTGTTTTGTTTTTTTCTTTTTTGGCATCTAGAAGGACATTTCTGAAGCACAGAGCTAACAAATTTAGATATTTGATCAAATATTTTGCATGAATCCCCATTTATCTCAGGAAATTCAAATTTCCTATTATAGCTACAAGCCATGAGTAGTCAATCAGTAATAGAAGATAGAGTTTTAGGACAACCCAAACATAAGAAGTCTAACAGAAGTGCCCCATGAAAACTTAGAACCTCAAGTGACTAAACCTTTAGTAAGAAATAAAACCAGGAGATCCAAGATGGCGGCATGAGAGGAGAACGCCGGTAACTGCCTGGGAAGGGCCTTGTGAACAGAGGGGAATCCACAGGGGAAACCCTGAGAAGAAACCTCAACTAAGAGAACCACACAACGCAGAACAACACCCAAAGTTTAGAGAAAAAAGGGGAGAGCGGGAGAGGGAAAGGGAAGCCGCGGTTCGGGGACAGAGACTCGGAGCGCGGCCCGGGGCTGGCAAAAACAAAGGGGGATTGAGGGACCACGGTAAAAGTGGAGCTGGATCGAGGGCGGGCTGGAAGCCAAGACCTAGGGAGCGTGGAAGCCCCACAAGACTGTGGACAATTTAACATCCGAACTCAAGGGACAGCACACAGTGCCCTAATCAGATCACAGAGCCTAAAGTGGAGCAGGGACTGTGGAGCAGGGCGGCGGCACTTCCCGGCGGGTGGGGTGAGAGCAGGGCACCAGCCCACAGCAGCTCAGCACCCCTGATTTACGGAGGAGACTGACTGTGAGGGAGCGCCTTCTGAGGACAGGGCTCTTGGAGTGAGGGCTAGGGCTGGAGAGAGCATAGCTGCGTTGGATGTGCTTGGAGTGAATCCGGTGGTCTCAACAGAGCCGGGAGCGTAGAGCGGCTGCCGCCCCAGCTACAGCCTGTGCACACAGGGCTTTCGGCGCCCCACCAACCGGGCCTCTGGGGCATTGTGGACCACGCACGCAACTGGGCTGCCTTCCGGGCCTCCACCGTGCCATTGCCTGTGCGCGGGACTGCGCAGCCAACCAGTGCCTCTGCCAAGCCACAGCCCATCCAAGTGCTGCCCTGCGGGCGTGCCTTACAGATACGATTGAAGGAGGGGCAGCCAGGAGGAGGAAAGACCAGAGCTCCTGTGCCCCACCCACACTGAACCACCAGCCCCCCTGCTGAAAGAGGAATCTGCTATTGTGTCTCAGGCCCGCCCTAGCTCCTACTCACATGCCCCCACCCCTGGCCACACCTTT
>PVKE010026330.1:0-22395 GCA_004027555.1 Craseonycteris thonglongyai
AAAAAAAAAAAAAAAAAAAAAAAAAAAAAAAAAAAAAAAAAAAAAAAAAAAAAAAAAAAAAAAAAAAAAAAAAAAAAAAAAAAAAAAAAAAAAAAAAAAAAAAAAAAAAAAAAAAAAAAAAAAAAAAAAGAGCTCTACTCATGATGGAACACATAGATGACGTATTGTAGAATTGTACATGTAGGACCTATAAAACCTTACTAACCAATGTCAGCCCAATAAAGTAAATAATAATTAAAATTAATAAATAAACATTAAATAAATTTAAAAAATAAATTTAACTTGGCAAAGACAAACTTCTTACAAATTAAAAACAAAAGTTTTCCTCTATGTGCTCCACATTTCTCAAAAAAGAGGAGAAAATGGGATTAACCAGTATTTCAAGTTATTTAATCTCATTTTATATCCCAACATAGCTTCTGAGTAATTTTAATAGAAAATATTACATATGTAATTTTAAAAAAACCAATGAATGTAATTAAAATTGATCAACTTAGCTCATTGGTCATATATTTTAAATAAATGTTCTTATATTGAGAAGTAATAAGTTAATGCAGTTCTTCTCAGAGTTCTCTTAATGTATCAATGTGGATTATGACTCTCAAAAAGGGAGTGAGGTAGTCATACATTATATGATGTGTCCCAAACTGTTTTGACCATTATATCAGTCATCTATTGCCACAATAATTCTGGATGACAAACCATACTGAACTCAGTGGCTTAAAACAATCATTTACTCTTGTAGACCTGTAGGACTGTGGGTCTGGGTATTTCACACTTCTCTCACCCTCCTTAGTCCAGTAGGCTAGCCAGAACATGATCCTCTCAAGCAATGGATGTCAGAGGTACAAAAGAGGCAGTGAAAATGCATGACATATCTCAAGTCCTAGTCTTAGAATTGTCATACTGTCTCTCTAATACACATTCAACTTGACAAAGCAAGTCACGAGGCCAACCCCAAAGTAAAGGGATTAATAACAAGCTCTGTCAACAATGAGGCCATTGTAAGGAAGTAGATCTAGGGAGGAGTAAAAGACCTGGGATTAAAAATTCAGTCTCTCATGACCATAAAGCTCTTTGTTTATAGTTCAGCTCATGGTGTTAAGTGTTCCCCAAAACACACTTTCAGAAACATTGCAGTATCTCATTGGTGCTTATGCGATCTCATGTTAGTGGGTACAAAATATCATCAAACAGCAACATCCTGAGATGCAGCAGTCTGTGAGAAGTTTTAAAACATCATGATCTGAATGGGGATATACTGCCATATTCTGTAAGGGAAAGATTCTTCCTGCTAATGGGCTTTTATAAAGTCTCTCCTATTGTCACAGCTTATTAAGAATTTAACCCATAGAATGAATGTGGAAACTTTAGAGAGACAGCACTTCTCCATAGCCTCAGCCACTATACTGTAGCACTTTGGAGGATGGCAGATCTTCCTATAAGAGTGGATGATTAGGACTCAGTTCTCAGTGGCTGTGCTTTGAATAAATGTAGGGAAGACAGCATGTGGATTGTGAAGAGAAGTGATGTCCCAGCCCAGGCCAAGGTCCTTATAAGAAAGCCAGGCCAGAGCAGCATGGAGAAGTCCCTGAACAATCCCTTAATAAGGACAAATAGACAACAGGACCCAATGGGTGCTCTTGCATTCCATGAATATACACATGTGGAGCACAAGGCCCCTTGTTTGAATCAGAGTGTGGTCAGGGGGAGCCAGGATGGCTCAGTGTGTTGAGCACTCGCTTTGCAGAACTAGGGACTGAAGGTCAAGTCCTGGCCCCAGCTCATGCAGACCCATGTGCTAAACTGAGGTGTGCTTCCCATACAGGAGGCCCCAGTTCGGTTCTTAACCCCCAGTTTGGCTCCTAGCTCAAGGGGGCGTGCCTCCCATGCAGGAGGTCCCTGGCCCAGTTCCCACCCAGTGCAGCTCCCACCCACCTGTGTGGAATGAAACCAGGTCAAAAACTGATGATGTACAACTATGGAGACCAGCCCTCCCCCTTCTCTCTGTCTGTCTCTGTTTCTCTCCATCTCTGTCAAAAACAATAAAATAAATCTTCAGAAAAAAGAATGTGTGATCAGTCACCAATCATTCCTTCTGTTACTGTTACAGGACCAGAATCAATGAACCTCATTAAAAATTCTTGAACCCGTTGAAAGTTTATCTGATAAGCAGAGTCAGAAATCTGTCTAGAGTGGAACAAAACTAGCTCCCCTCACACACCACCAGTAACACTGAAGTGGTTTGTGTCAAACCCCAGCCCCATTTCCAGCTGAGAAAGAAAGGCACCTATGTCTCAGTTGCAGAGTTTTAACTCTGAATTCTGGGTCCTCTAGCACTCTCTCAAGCAGGTAACATCATCAAAGAACTCAGAGTTTAGAATAACAATGAGATGGGATTATATTCCTGGTTCAGACTCCACTTTACTTTCTATCATTTATTTTAACTTTTGTCTCAGTTTTTTATTAGTAATATGAAATAACACCCATCTTGTGTACCTTCCAGAGTTGCTGTAAAAATAACTAATATACAAAATGACCCTTTTTAAAGTATATATAAAAGTACCACCGCAAGTTAAGATGAGGCCACATATCCTTCATTGATTCTATGGAAATTGTAAAATCTAAGCAAGGATGCAATTAAATTTTATATGATGACATTTTTCTCAATAGTGCTATCACAGACCTTTTAGCTACTAATGCCTTGTAAGACACAATGCAACCTATTGGTCTCAGTGGAAAAAAAATGGTTTCTTAACTTTTACAATATGGCAGCAAAAAACAAAAAGATTTATGAGTACACAATTAGATAGAATTTGATTGTCATCATCATTACCAACCACTAGAACAATGGACTGAAGTGGCAAAATTATTCCTGCAAAGACTGGCCTTTTTAAGATGGAGGCTGCCAGGTACAAAATGCAAGATTAGCCACCCTTGTGTGTACTTGGAAAAGACTCAAACTCTGGTCAGGGGTAGAAAGGTTAAACAGGGAAATAACCCTCATGAATTTAACTTGGAGAGAGTGTGAGGTGTATAACCTCATAGTGGACTGCATTTTTATATTATCAGAAAAATAGAAAATGCTTTGAGACAAGGATATTGCAGTGGAAGTTTTGATAACAGGTAAGAATCAGCCTAAGAGACAGATCAGGAGGTGTTTTTTGTGTTTTGTTTTTTGTTTTCCTTTCCTCAGAATTGCTGTCATGAAATCTCATTTGTCACACTTACTAACAATCCCCACACCTTCTAGAATCTTGGCCAGTAAATCCCCCATTTTGAACTCTCTTTAAACTCTAAGTTCCATTGCCCATACTCATTCATTGGTTTTCGTTTGAGAGTTTCTAGAGCACACGGTTAGAGGCATATCTTTTTGCATAAACTGATACTTTCCAGTTCTCAAATGAATAATCAAATGACTACACTTGCTTTTAAAAAATCTATTCTGTTGACCCTTATAGCCAATGCTCTAGTCGTTCAAGATTTTCTGATTTTTATAGTTTAATGTGCAAATATATGACATTTCACCATGTACTCTGACCACTCAGATTACAGAAAGAGGAAAGATTCTGAGAGGTGTTATCATCATAATTACCACAGGGACCACTTACTGAGCACTCACCACAAGCCAGGCCAGTTTAAGTGCTTTTGCATATGTCATCTCCAGGAAGCCTCCCAGCAATCCTAGATGGGAAGTATTTCAGCCCTCATTTTAAAGGAGCAACTGAGGATTTGAAACAAGGTCATAAGCCTGATAGTCAATGATGAAATCAGGGCTTTCTATCTTCAAAACCCTATGAGACTCTTAGGTAAGAAGCAATCCAGCTCCAGCTTCATGAATGTCACCATAGCTTGATAAGTAGCAACTGAGGTCGGTAGATTTGATCAAGGGGGAAACATGAAGCTTGCAGTCATTATCAAATAGTTTTTGGGGGTTGAGTTTATAGTTTGGGGGGCTACCAAAGAGACTGAATGAGGCTAAGCTAAAATTCCTAAAAGGAAACTAGTTCCTTGGTGGTCTTACAGGTTTCTTCTTCCCTCCTTCTTCTCTCCCTCCCCTCCCTTCCTTTGAATCTTTGGGACATCAATGAACATTTGCTGAAATAAAGAAGTCTGATTTCTACGCCTTCACTCCTTCATCAAAAGCACAAAGGTTCACAGGAATCTATGCAACTACTCAGGGGAAAAAAGTTTCGTGAGAACTGAGAAGTTTTCATATTCGACTCCCTATGCACAGCCGGACCAGCAGGGAACCCTGTGCTGACGGATGAAGTGTGCTTTAAGGGGCCAGAGTAGGCCCACGATTGGGGCTGGGCCGTTTCGTTGTTGTTGCTGTTGTTGTTTGCGTTGTTTTGTTTTGTTTTGTTTTCCTTTTAACAGTCCCTTTGGAAATGGAGGAAAGGTTGGTTCCCAACCTGTCTTAGTCTGGGGCCCCGATCCAGACCCTCCCGCTGCTCCCCACCTTTCCGCAGCTGAGATCAGCGGCGCGCCGTTTTGCGAGGAGGGTTGTTGAATAGGTCTGCAGTCCCTCCGAGACCACCGTGTCACTCCACGGGAGGGGTGGGGGCGGGGACCATGAGCCCTCAGGTGACGTTTCCGGTGCGGAAGCTCCGGGGGGCCCGGGGCGCGGAAAGTGGGTGAGGCCGGGGTGCGCGGGCGGCACAGGGGGGGGGGGGCAGGTTAGGCGCGGGCTCCACGCGCTGCTGCCCCCGAGCGGCGGGTCACCTGCAGGTGTGTCCGGTCTCTGTGAGCATCTTCTCTCCAGCCCTGGAAGGGACAGACTGTGCTTCTGTGGGGGCACCTGCGGGACCGAGCAGGACGGGTGGCCAGCCGGTTGCACACTCAGTGAAGACAATAGAAACACAGGTGGGTAGAGAGAAGGCAGAATGGTTCTCGGGGTAGGAGTAGCCTCCGCTCAGAGCTGGGGGGCGCGGAGTTCGCGCACCCGGCCTTTCCCGGACAAAATAAGCAGAAACAGGGTGCGAAGGCGAGGCGTGGATCACTGGGTTGTGTCTCCTAACGAGGGGGTTCAGGAGGTCTTTTCTGATGTAGAAAAGCCAAATAGAGTTCCTCACCCAGGTAAAAGCCTGCTGTGAAGCCTCTTTGCTAACTTGCTATTACTCATAAGTCACTTGAAGCTGGCACTGCTATCTGAACCCCTCCAATGCCCTGAGGAAGTTAGCAGCGGTCAGCGACCTGGGGAGAGTGAGAAGCAGGCAGTGTGGGCTTTCACACACCAGCCTGGGGCTTTTGAGAGCCTTTGAGAAATTCTCTCTAAAAGTTCTGTCTTCAGCAATGAAGTGAAATTTGCTTTCTTCTACTTCTTAATAAGGTTTGCCTCAAAGTGTGAGATCTTGATTTGTAGTAGAATCTTCTTATTAAAATGCTTTTGAAGCTACTACTAAAGAAACAGGCGTAAACATTGTTTCCATCTGATGCACCCACAGAAATCCCGCTGAATTTAGTGCAATGCAAATTTGAGGGCAGGGTGTTTTCACTGAAAGTTTTCTAATTTTTTAATATTGTGTTTTCTTCTAAAGAACATATTTGTCAGTTCTTTAAGTGGGTAGGGATGTGGAGGGCATGTGATGACTGACTGGATACGACAGAATTGGGACTAATATTCATGTTTCATTTGGATCCTGATGTCTGTTTAATGTCGAAATTGAATTGGCCTTTTGCATAGCAGACATGTTCTCATCTACCATGTCTTGGCTATGACAAGATAATTATGAGGGAAATATTGTTTGACTCTTAGCCTAGCACAGATTGTTAAACTGCACTAAGCAATCAAATTCCAAGAAAAGAGATTTTCTAGGCTGGGAAATAAAGGACCATCAGAGCACAGGCTACCTAATATTTCTGAAATATTAATGTAGACTGTTAAAGAGAGATTGTGTAGGGATAGAAAACCACCAGGCACTTGAGAGAGTAGCCAGGAAAAGCTGTGTGGGTCTAGGATGCTGTGAGAGAACCAATTTCATTTTTAACATCAGCTTGGCTTTCCTCAAACATGGGAAATGGATTTGAGGGAAGGATTATTACAGCATAGTGGTAAGTCCAGTTTTGAGAAGCAAGCATGTACCACTTCACACAAGCAATGATGGGCTCAGTGTATGAGGTGCAGCAATTGTCCTACTAGAAGCCCCCAAGTCTCCAGCTTACAAAGCTAGTAGTTCCAGTGTACTGTGCAGGGCTTCCCCACTACAGAACCATTAGGAACCCCTCAGATCTGATGGTCAGAGACCCTCAGTGCCCCGAGCAGGACAGTGACAGCTGCCACTCTGCAAAAGACAAAGGATGGGGAATGTTCCTGTGCTCTGAAGACACCAAGATGCCTCTGCCTTTCACCTTGAAACTCTCCTCCATCATGACACTTCCTCCTGCAACCCAACTGCAAGGAACTGAAGGCTGTCGTGTACCTTCTGTCTCAGATTTACTCATCCCAATCTCTGTTTGTTTGTTTTTTGTTAAATTTATTGGGGTGACATTAATTGATATCAATTATGTTGTTTCCAGGTGTACAATTCTACATCATACTGTCTACACATCACATTATATGCTCACCACCCAGAATCAGCTCACTTTCCATCATCATGTGTTTGATTCCCCCTCCCTACTCCCTCCTCCATTTCTCACACCCACCTCCCCCCTTACACTCAGGTAACTACTAAACTGTTGACTGTGTCCATGAGTCTTTGTTTCTTTGTTACTTTCAGTTTTATATTCCACCTGTAAGTGAGGTCATATGTTTCCTGATTCTTTCAGTCTGACTTATTTCACTTAATAAGATGGTTTCAAGGTCCATCCATATTGTCACAAATGACTGTATTTCATCTTTTCTTATTGCTGAGTAGTATTCTATTGTATAAATGTGCCACAACTTCTTTATCCAGTCATCTTTCAGAGGACACTTTGGTTGATTTCACCACTTGGCCACCATGAGCAGTGCTGCGATGAACATTGGGGTACATGTATCTTTGCAGATTAAGGTTCTCAGGTTTGTTGGGTAGATACCCAGTAGAGGGATTGCTGGGTCATATGGTAATTTCACTCCTAGTTTTCTGAGGAATCTCCATACAGCCTTCTATAGTGGTTATACCAGTTTACATTCCCACCAGCAGTGTATGAGGGTTCCTTTTTCTCCACAGCCTCTCCAGCACTTGTTATCCCTTGTCTTGTTGATTATAGCCATTCTAACAGGTGCAAGATGGTATCTCACTGTGGTTTAGTTTGCATTTCCCTAATTGCTAGTGATGTTTTGCATTTGGTCATGTATCTATTGGCTGTTTGTATGTCTTCAGGAGAGAAGCACCTGTTTAGGTCTCTGCCCATTTTTTAGTTGGACTGTTTGTTTTTTTGGTGGTGTTGAGTTGTTTGAGTTCTTTATATATTTTAGATATTAGCCCCTTATCAGAGGCATTGTTTGCAAATATTTTCTCCCAGTTGGTTGGCTTCCTTTTTACTTTGTTGATGGTGTCCTTTGCTGTGCAGAAGCTTTTTAGTTTGATATAGTCCCATTCATTTATTTTGGCTTTTACTTCCCTTTTGAGGTCAAGTTCATAAAGTGCTCTCTGAGCCCAAGTTCTATAAGTGTAGTGCCGATGCCTTCCTCTATGCACTTTATAGTTTCGGATCTTATGTGGAGGTCTTTGATCCATTTTGAGTTAATTTTGGTATATGGTGACAGTTCACAGTCCAGATTCATTCTTTTGCATGTGGTTTTCCAATTTTCCCAGCACCATTTACTGAAGAGGCTTTCTTTTCCCCACTGTATAATTTTTGCTCTTTTATCAAAGATTATCTGTCCATATATTTATGTGTTTATTTCTGGTTTTTGTATTCTGTTCCATTGGTCTGTATGTTTGTTTCTCTGCCAATACCAAGCTGTTTTGATTATTGACGCTTTGTAGTACAGACTGAAGTCAGGGAGCATGATGCCTCCAGCCTTATTTTTTTATTTTTTTATTTTTTTCAGAGGATTGCTTTGGCAATTTGGGGCCTTTTGTGGTCCCATATGAATCTGATAAATTTTTTAATCTATTTCTTGAAAGACTATCTGTCGGATTTTGATGGGAATTGCATTAAATCTGTATATTGTTTTGGGTAATAATGCCATTTTAACTATGTTGATTCTTCCAATCCATGAATATAGAATATCCTTCCTTTCTTTGTATCTTCTTCAATTTCTTTTAATAGTGTCATGGTTTTCCGTGTATAAGTCCTTCACGTTCTTTGTTAAGTTTATTCCTAAGTATTTTATTTTTGTTTTGATCACAAATGGTATCATTTTTCTCATTTCTTTTTCTGAAGTTTTGTTGTTTGTATATAAAAATGCTGTGGATTTTTGTACGTTGATTTTGTATCCTGCAACTTTACTGTATTCATTTATTATTTCTAACAGTTTTCTGGTGGAGTTTTTGGGGTTTTCTACCTCATCCCAATCTCATATGCATTCAGTTTTAACATTCTGATCCTCAGAAGTGAAATGAAATAAATATAGGTAAGGAAATTGAGGAAAGCTGGGGATGAGAAAAGGAAAAGAGGTAGCCTTCTTTGTGTCTCGGGGCTGAAGAAAAGAAAAGACAAACACTTTTGTCAAGAGCTTACTCTGTTGTAAGCAACGTCTAGGTGCTTCAGATCACTAAGTCCTCACAATAACTATGGAAAGTAGATAGCATTATTGCCACTTCCCCAGTAAAGAAACCATAGGTGGGAAAAGTAAAGCTCAGAGAGGTTAGTGACTACATGAATTCACACAGCTAAAAAGTGACAGGGCTAAGATTAGGCCCTAATCTAGGATTGCTCCAGAAAGGTAAACATGCTTTTCCTGCAACAGGGCTGGTGAGAAAACCCGAGTGGCTCCATGCTCACTCTCAATCTCTTAGGTTTTCTAAGGAGGAGGGGCTTGGACTAAATCTGCCAAAAGCTAAGGCCCAGGGGCATGTTTAGACACCTGGGATCTCTTACAGAAGTTCTAGACCCCACAGGCTGCTCTGCGCCCCTCCATTCCACACACTGTCTCTGCATCCTGGCACTCCTTCCTCTGATCCCAAACTGTCAAATGCTAGGTTTGCAGAACCATCGAGGTGTGTCCTTCCTCTCCAAGGGTGCACCCTTTCACGTCATGACAGGGTGTCTTCTTTCAATCCCACACCAACACAATTGAACTTGTTATAAAGACTCCTCTAAATAAAGCAGGAGATGCACATTCCATATAAGGACCCAAACTAAGCACGGCTTCAAAGTCGGCAAAATCCAGGGCCCAGTGCTTTCAAGCAGCTGGATCCTTTCATGATGGTGGGAAGAGGTAGGTGCATGAGTGGAAATGCTTGGGGAAGAATGGGGTCTCTCTATTTTGGGAATGAGCAAGAGAAAAAGGTAATGGAGGAGACAGAAAAAGAGACACTGAGAAAATGGTCCTGACCAAGGAAAACTTTATGATGGCGGAGAAGTTTTTTGTTTGTTTGTTTGTTTAATGAGTTTTGACTGAAATATTAATGATGACAAAATGATAGCATTTTATAAATGTCTTATGACTTATATCTAGTTACCATACAGCATGGCAACAATCATATATTTCACTAAATATAGACCTTTGTGATATATATGATTTAAAATAAAATTATTAACTCTTTCTGTGCATTCCAGTCTAATAGAGTTGCTCATAGATCCTAGGATTTGGCATGATTATCAAATCATCTATTGCAATAAACAGAGAGAAAGAGAGAGTAAGAGTTTATCCTATGACTCTAATGTTCTGAGAGGCATAGATTGAAACCTTGCTTCCGAAGAGTTTTATCCTTGAGGATTTATATTAAGTATGTAAAACACTGGCCAAGCCTTTACCACTAGCATTTAGCAGCTAGTTACCCCAATTTTGAAGGATGTAAGTTAAGTAGCATTGCATCGCAAAGCATTAAAACATGGAAGTGTCGTATATCTTACCCAGCCCATCTTGACCCTCACTAGTATTTGAGAATCAAAAATGAGGCAGGCTGGTAAAGGGAAAAGGATGAAGTCACTTTGTTCTGTCTCCATCGATGACAAATGCTGTGAATTTATTATTTTTTCTTGCATTGGGTTTGGTCTCTTTCTAGCCGTGGCACCTTCTCCTCTCCCCAGTTCCCTCTGTGCCCACCTACCAACCAGCATTAGAAGAACAGGGCCCTAATATTGCTTCACAAAGTCCACTACCCCCTTACCATGAATATTGCACAATTGAAGAAGGTACTTAGGTTAGTTTCCTAGATCTGTTATCTATATCTCATTCCCTACATGCTAACTTCCTCCTTCAAAGAAGGCCAATGGATGACCTATACTTTTAAAGAACTATTTTGACTCCCCATGGCCTCTTCCAGACTCTTTAAGCGAGGCAAAACCAAGACATTACTCTTAACACAAATTTCTTTCAGCGATGGTTCAGATTGCCGTCTTTAATTCTGCATGTATTTAATATAATACTTCATTTTCCCAAGGTTTTTACATTATAAGCACCATTTTCCACTATGGAAAATCTACAGTCTCAATTAAATTAATTTCAAGTATTATCAAACAAGTAAGAGCTGGGGGACAGAGAGGGGTATCACCCTGGAGATGTTAAAATGCTGCTAATTAGGTGGAAATCTATCTGGCCTTTCATTGTAGCCCAATCAGCCAGGCCTACCAGTTGCTTTCTTCCTTCATATTTCTCCACACCTTTGTCATATACTTTTGGAATCTCTACTTAAGATGATTTTTAAAGTTTTTATTGTTTATTTATTTCTTGTTTTTTTTTATCCTGCCTATTCAATTTTGGGGTATAATTGTTAAGTGTGCGCCATAGTAAAAGTATTTATATTCAGTGTATATTTATTTCTAGAAAGTAATGATATGGCCTCAGATTGAATATTAATAGTAGAGTAAATTATATTCATCATTTAGTAAACTTCACTGTGGTTGAAATAACTAGTAATAACCTTGTTTTCAGTGAGACTTCTTCATTCAAAGCTGAGGGAAGACTGTGGAATTTTTAGTTTCTAATTTAATATTTTGCTATATTTTTTACCCCCATTTAGAAAAAAAAGTGCAGCTCACTAGCTGCATTCATTTAATTTTACGTAACATAAAATTTAAGGCTGAAGCAAATCTGACTGGTTTTCAATGTGAAAATAAAATATAAAAACTGTTCTTAGAGTTATTTCTAAACAGAGCTTATCACTAATCCCAATGTAACAGAAATTCCTATGATCGGTATTTAATAATTTGGGGGATAAAGTTAGGACTGTAATCTGCAAGTACTCTTGGGGCAATTGGGAAAAAAGTTGAGGTAACAATAAATAGAACTGACTTATCCATTAGGCACAAAAGCCACAGTGCTCGGGGCCCATGATAATTTTAGAGGCCAATGACAATGTTTTCATTGTTTTTAATTTTAAATAAAAATATAAGTGGAATACAACTTAGGTTGTTTTTGTCTTTATACCAATGCAATTATAAAATAGAATTAAAAAAAAATTTATGGAGTAAGGGGTTCATGAAAGCCAGCATGTCTAGAATGCATGACTATAATGATGCAGCCCTATTCTGATTGCTACCACAACTCTCGTGAACAGTCTCATAGATACTCGGTTCTTCCTAAGCAAAGAGTACATTTCCTTCAAAATTTCTTTCCTACTATTGTAAAAAAATAAAATAAAGCCAGAAACAAAAACAAAAAAATACTTTTCTAGCAAAATGATGAACTGGAGTTTTTTAAAGACTCTAACGAGTTTAGAAAAAGAAGGCCTAGAATATGAGTGAGAATCTGGACTCCCTAAACTGTTTTTAGATCCGCAAAGGACCTTTGCTTCCAGACGATACAGTTCAAGGTCAAAGGAAATTTTGAACATGCTAATTAAAACGCTAGATATTGCTTGAGCAGAAGAAAACTAAGTTTTTTTTCACACATTTGGAGAGTGATTCATGAATAAGTGGGATAACATGTCAGACTGTATCGCAGACCTTATCGCCTATCAAAAGTTAAGCATTCACTTAAATCAAACTGCATTTACTAAATATAACTTCATCATATAAGTGAAGTTAAAGTTAAAATAAAATCAGCAAGCCAGGTAAGTATTAGCATTCTAGCCTCTATAAGCCTACAGTGACCTTTGATGTTGTAGAATGTGTAAATTGCTGACAAAGAAGTGTGCTTGGCAAGAGGCCAGCAAGTGTGTGAAGCAAGAACACTAGCAAAGGATGCAAATCCCTTAAAGGCTAACAAATTTGAGCAGCAGACCCTGGATTCCAAACAGCACCCCTTACCTTAGCAAAGGCTTGAGCAGGGACTGGAAGGTGCTAGAACAGAAGAAGCTGCCAGAACATGAGCTGAAGTAGGACACAGGAACTTCAAGACACTTGGAGGTCAGATGGGTGTATCAGCGAACACATGGTAACTGGGAAATGCTGTCAAAAAGCTACGATTGAAACTAAATAAAAGTGGAGACTTAAATAGCTTGCTGCAGCCACATCTAAGGCAGGATTTTTTGAACAAGGGCATGAGGAGACAATGGTTTAAAGAACTGAGCTATAGAACAGCTGTGGCTACACGAGTAGAGCCTACAGCAGCCCTCCTTCACGCTATCAATCACCATTAGCGGCTTCATCTATTAGGGCACTTCTGCCAATGTGAGATGCCCCAATTGCACACAGAATTGGTGCCCACCAGCTTGTAACTGGTTTCTATGCAGGCCGAAAAATCTCAGACATAAAAAGGTGGAGGCTTGTGCAAAAGCCCATAGTTGCCTAAGGCTATTGATTCTGAACTCGGAGACAGGTGATATTTTATAAACATTGACACTTGAAAAGATAATTTAAGACAATGCCACCAAAACATGTAGGTATTATAGAGGTTTATAAGGCAATTAACAAAAATGTTACCTTATTTTTCTAGATTTTATATTTTGGCAATGTTTAGCTTTTTAAAATTTCTAATGTGCTGTCATGTCTTCTTTTATTCTAAATAAACATTTGCACTTAAATTTGTGTTTGTACCTCTGTTTTTCCTTACAGAGCACCCCAGTTCGCCGTATAAGGCTAAAGGACCCATGAATCTCCTGCATCTGTTTCTGTCTGCATACCCACAACTAGATGTGACCTATAATTCCTTCATCACTTTAATGGAGAGGAACTTCTCTCTGGTTAGAATATGGATGAATGAAAGATGCTCTCAATATTGGCGATAAAGAGTGAATGCATTTGTTCCAATCAAGAGTGAGCATAAGGTTCAATTATTTAGGCTGCACTGATTACAGTGTTCGCCTACTACTTATCCTAAGCAAATAGGTGACTAGCAGAAATGAAATGGTGTATGTTTAAAACACACTCCCAGCCATCATCATCAACTCATGGTGTTTTTATCTTTGGATAAACTCCATAGTCTCATTTCTCTACTTCTCCTTGTCACCTAACAATATATGGGAAACTGAGAAGTGAGAGATGGAATGACCCCTGGAAGGTTTTCTTTCAGGCTGTGGGGGTGATTGAGCCTGGTTTTCCCATGTTTAGATGAATTATTTGTAGCTGCTGTCTAGACAATTAATAGATAAAAACAGGGTCAGAGAGTGAGCTTCTTTCCTCTGGTCCTCTTTCCTGTCTGAAATGTATTGACCTAAATACTGATTCTGTTTTGTTAAAGTAATTAAACAAGGAGGCACTTAGACTGAGGTGGCCCCAATGCCTTGGTAATCTGTGTAAACAAACCAAAAACCTGAGCCAGAGTCTATGCACTTGAATCTGAAAAAATAATACTTTGGAACAACTAATCACCAACAGTCAACTAGGCTTCTCAAGGCAACCTTAAGCAGATAACTTCCTTGCTTTGCTTCTGCATCCTCGCTATAAAAACCTTTTCCCTAACTCTTGTCAATGGAACACTCCTAACTACTTTCAGCTTGTGCTGCCTGGTTCTATGTTTGCTCAAATCCTGGAACAATTTTAATATGCCTCAGTTTACCCCTTAACAGTTTCTAAACCCACTCACTGTAGCTAAAAGATTAAAAGGTGGCAGCATTCACTTCAGCCCTGTCTTGGTTCATAACTCTTATTCCTACATTTCTTGCCACTCCATCCCCACTCCCTAGTTCTATACTCCAGGAAGCAAACTACTACATACTGATGAAGGTGATGATAACTGATATAAATTGAACACTTACTATAATACATTATGCTCAGCACTAATTCATGATGTCACATTAATCATCACAATACTTTGAAAGAGGTACTCTAATTACTGTAGACTTTAAACTGAGACTTTAAAGAGATTACTTAGCCATAATTACAGATTGCAAGTGGCAGAACAAACCACATTTATATAAACCATAAACTGTCATAACCACAAATACAGCCATAAACCCTAGTATATTAGAATATAACCACAGGAGGTAGAAACCTTGTTGATCATATTCTGTATTATAGACATTACAATGTTTGTTGAAAGAACAACTGACATAAAATATAGCATGCCTGGAGATAATAGTTTCCCCAAAGAGAGGATCAATAAAATGGAAGGAGATGGGTGGATTAGGTAAAAAATAATGAGCCCCCAGTTATTTAATTGGGCCATAACTTGAAGAACAAATCTGTCCAACTTGGACCCATAGGTATGTGTGGCGAGCGGGCGGGGGCGGGGGGTGGTATAGCTGGTAAATGTAATTGTTATATTTTGTACTTTATGGCTATTTAAGTATCTTTATTGATTTTGATAGTTACCAGAATTTTTCTCATACAATTTTTTCCTAGTATTTAACTTTAAAATAGTAACAAGACAAGTAGCCACAAAGCTGGCTCATTGGATTCACTTAATCCATCATCATGACCATGTTTATTAAAAAATAGTTGAGGATTATTATTTTAGGATTTCTTTTTTTAAATAATCAAAATTGTGTGAAATTATCACTGCAATGTAAGCAAACTCATCTGTTAGTTCTGATTCATTCTCTACATAATGCCCTTCTTTACCATATACATTTTCTTATCACTTTCCAGACTTCTTAACACTCTTTTTCTTTAAAAAAAAATCTAAGTTTCTTTAAATTCATGGCTCCTTTTGCTTGCGTTAGTAATCATGAATAAATTGTGCGTGTATGAAGATGTCAGTGTATATAAATGAACGATGTGAATCAGAATACATTAAACTGACACTTTCAGTCTTCTTTCAACACCAAACTCACAAGCATAAATTTTCTTAAAAAAGAAATCTTACATAATGCATCCTCAACTATTTAAGACCAGTTTAAGACCAGTTTAAGACCAGTTTTCTGTGGTTACCATCCAAATAAGTGTCTCAATTTACAATGTGACAACTAAGAAAAGGTTTTATACCTAGAAAAGTTTCAAGGGGAAGGTATTTACTTTAATACCTGGATGGATGAATTCATTCCAGAAGTAGCACATGAGGATATAAAGAGAATGCACAGGGACTTTTCTGCAAAGGACTATTTTAGTTCATCTTATTTAAGCATTGGCTTTCATTATAAAATTAGAGGGAGTTGTCCTGGATAAAAATGGCCTTTAGATAAAGTGAAATCATATGCAAGAATTGAGAAATTCTTTGAATAAAAGATTTTTAAGAACAGCCTTCTCTGTAAGGTTATAATTCTCTTTGTACACAGGCAACAGTACTTTTTTCTTCCTACACTGTCCTTTCCTGAGCTAACTCTTCCTCTTTCTTCAATATATTTCAGAAACATCTGGGAAAGTCTCATCCCATTTCATTCCTAAGCAATCAGAATTATGTCTCCCATGTACTTTATATCAGACAGAGAAGATATATTTGAACTACCTAAGTATTGCAGGGGTACTAGGCAATCCAACTAGATGCACAGGCCAGTACGAATAGATGCCAGCTATAAAAAAACAGTACCAGTGTGCACTGAGTAGATATCATCTATGCTCAAAGCATATACCACAATCAGGTATGAAGACATGTGCATGCAATCACAGTACACTGTTCTGTAATTTGCTATTTATGTATCTCCTCCAGTAATCTGTGAGATCATTATGGACAGGGAGCAATCATACTCATCCTGGAATCTTATGTTGCATAAATTCTTGCTGCAAAGAAGAGTCCAATAAATACTTTTTGAATTAAGTTAAAGAAAAGCTATATTGAGGGAGCTGCTTAAAAAATTCATTAAATAAATCATTTCCTTTCCTTCACAGCTTTGACCACTGGAAATTTATGAACAATGAATTCACTTTACTCCTCTTGTTGGAACACCTCTGCTGAACTTTTGAACAAATCCTGGAATAAAGAGTTTGCTTATCAAACCCTCAGCATTGTGGATACAGTCATCCTCCCTTCCATGATTGGGAGTCTCTGCTCAATGGGGCTGGTTGGCAACATCCTCTTCACTGTAATAAGGTAAGATTTCTTCTTTCCCATGATTCAGGGACATCCTAAACTCCCTAAGTGAATCCTTTTCCTCCTGTAGAACTTTTTTCTTAATGAAATCAGGTTTGGGAAATATTTGCTTCATATAACCAAAGAAGATTCCACACATATTTTCATCATGTACTAAGTGACATCTGAGCTACAGATCTCAAAATGAAAAGACCTAGGCCAATGCTGACAGCTGAGTTAGTGAAATTTTAGAGCAGTAATTCTCAATCTTAGCTACATATTGGAGTCACCTGAGGAGCTTTTCAAAATCCTAATGCACAGTTTCACCCCAGACCGATTAACTCAGACTGTCTGGAGGTGGTGCCCAGGCAAGGATTGAAACTGCTATGCAACCATTTTATTTTCTAGCAACAAGAGTAATCTTAACAAGTTGACCTGGTTTGGCTGGTGAGAGAGACTCTTTTTCACTGCCTTGGGCAAGAGAAAACTCTACCTGATCATCCAAAGAGTCAGGCAGTCATAGACAGTAGACTGTTCCCCTCAATATAGACAGTCCCGAGTAGGCCAAACTTAGAGACATAGTGATGCTGGAGCACAGGCTATGAACTAACTTCTGACTTTGCCAAAGGAAGTCTAGAAACATATGAATACGTGAAACATATATACAGAAAAAAAAAATAGGTATAAGGCAGATGGAACCTCCAGAATAGAATGTTCTGTATGGCATTTTTAAAAACTAAGAAATAAAGATTTGTGCATTAGGGAGGTGACAGCAAAGTAGTGAGGCCAGATCATTAGTAGTCTGTCATATTTTAAATTCATAGCAGGTCAAAAGGAAGCCAGATTAGAAAATGTACAGAGACAATTGAGCCAATTAGAACAGAATATGTTCTCTGAGACTAATGAATTCAACTCCATTACTCAACTATTCTCCACAGCCATAGTGGGCCCTGAGAAATCTCAGAAAAGAGGTGGCATTTGTTTTGGTTGGTCCCCCACCTCCACCTCCTGAACGCATCCTCTTCTGTTTACTAACACACAATTTTTTTCTGGAGTCCTCAGATAAACTCTTATTGGGGTTGATTCATAACTTTCTGTGTATATACCCTACATCTCAGGTGCTGCAGAATCTCACAGCCATATCTGTTCAAATGAACTAGAAACCCTCATTGCTATGCTCTGATACACCAAGACAACTCGGGAATCTAATGTTTTACCCAGGGATACAATAAACGAGGGCATAAAGATGAAAATAGAACTCCAACTTAGGCTCTCTTTCCACCATACTTCATTATGTATCTACAGCGGGGTTGGAAAACATGCCACTCAGTTCTAAACTCTCTCATCCTTAGCGGTGATCTCTAATCACACAGGTCTGTCCTGTCATAGTGCCAGAGTGAGGACTCAGAATTCTTCTCATTATTCTGTTTCATGACATCACCACTAACTCATTGATGATGGCTCACAATAGGAATTTATTTCAACTAGAGTTAAATGCCACGTAGGGGTTAGTGAGGAAGATGCTTTCATTAATTCAACAAACATTTCATTGAGCACCAATTACGTCAGGCATAACGTTGTGCTCTGGGGCTGCAAAGCTAAATAATCTGTAAAGCATAACTCAAGAAATTTGTAGTCTAATGAAATAGTCACATTACAAGATGATGAGAGAGTTAGAGCAAAAACAAGGAGCACAAGAAAGGGGCCTCTGCCTCTCCCTTGGGGACAGTCAAGACAGATTTCTTGGCAGCAGTAGCATCTGAACTGAAGACAAATAAGGATTTCTGAATACAAAAAAAGAGAATTTTGAAGCAAATAAGGCTTTAAAGACTTATTTTTATTGTTTTTACAGAGAGAGAGACAGAGAGCCCAGAGCAGTCTCCACAGTTGTACGGGGGCCTTCCATATGAGAGGTATGCCCTGGGTACGAGCCAAATCAGGGAGTCTCTGTCCCTCCCATACAGGAAGCTTGCCCTGGCACAAACCAAACTAGGGTGGGAGACACACCCCAGTTTAGCATATGGGTCTGCATGAGACAGGGCCAGGACTTAGACTCGATCCATGGACCCCAGGGCTGCAAAGCTAGTGCTTAAGCCACTGAGCCATCCTGGCTTCTTGCAAATAAGGATTTAAAGAGCATGTAAGAATTTGCCCTAAGATTATGTCACTATTGCTGGGTGATTCTAAATCCAGGGCCATTGCTCTGTAATTTGGAAGCTAGTGTGTGACTTTATTGTTCATGGGCCATAAATTCTGTGTGCTATGAACTTTAAGCCATGAAATCCTTGTGTGAGACATCAGCCCTGGTGAAGATATTTTATCCAGGGCCTGGCAACACACATTGTGTGGGGAAGTTACTGTCATTGTGTCCTTACTCAGCAACTACCTTCAGGGCATTGTTAATGCCACTATAAAGAATACTGGTTCTTTGCCCCAAGAGGTTGGCTCATGCCCTGGGAGGTGTGCACCATTTCTGCACCACCATTACATTTCTGGATACCTGCAACCAGTTTGCCTGTAATGCCATCATGATTGTAATGAGTGTGGACAAGTAAGTGAAGAGACTGAAATATCTCAGCATAATTCAGAAATGCCTGTGCTTCCAAGTTAATCCTAGTTTTATTTATTGTTAAAATTATTGAGGTGACATTGGTTAGTAAAAATTACATAGGTACCAAATGTACAAGTTCATCCCAGTTTAAGCAGTGTCTGTGTTGTTTTTTTAACAACAAACGTCTTCCTTTGCTTGTTTCATTGTAGGACTAAATACTTAAGAATATTTGTTCCAACTTTCATAAAAAATCTAAAACAAAAAAAAAATCCTTTTTTCTAATTACTCGTTTTTACCTCAGTTTTATTTACAATTCACCACCGCAAGATAAAAAGATCTCAAAATCACAAAATGTTGGAGACAAGAATGAATGCTCTGCTGCCATCATTATGACAATAAGGAACTGAGGCCCTAAGAAGTGAAGGCATCCGAGCGAGTCAGTGGCAGAGCTGAGAACTAAACAAGGGATATTTCTGTCATGGTAAGTGTCTCACACACCTAACAGCTTGCAGGCATCAGTAAAGCAGAAAAAAGACTATGAAAAGATGTCCCAGTACCTAGAAGACTGTATTTTGCGTCTTTTTCTTTCATCATTATGATAGGTTAATGCAAATGCTGCTATTTTACATCACTAGAAATGTATTCAACTGTGACCTGGAATGTGCCATAGCCAGTTTCACCCACCATGTAATCTAATGTTATTCGAGCAGATGGTGCTGATGACTCATTTAAGGAGCCAGTGAGTGGTGGAGCCCAGTTCAGACCCAGGCTGTCTCTAGAGATGGCAGATAGCTCATTAACTACCCACCACCCGGCCTCCTTAGGAAGCATGCAAGCTAGCATGTGCCCCACATCAATCACATGCCAGGACTTCCACGCCAGGCCTTAGCAGCTTTCCCCAAATAGAAACAAGCCCTAAAAACAATAGTACTACATAAAATAGTATTGTCTCAGAGACCAACCCACTTAAAATCTTCAACTACTTTCTTCCCACCCCAACCCCAATCCAGCACACATGATTCTCCTTATTCCGATCTACTTTATTGTCTCCCTTGCTTCAAATATATTCCATAATTTACTTTGTTTGTGAATGTATGTGTGTAATTGTTGATTGTCTAGCATCCCCTACCCCTCAAACGTAAACGTCCCAAAGTCAGGGTCTTTGATCACAAATATATCTCAAGTGTCTGTGTGACAATGCGTGGCACATGGGTGCTTAAAATACGTTGATGAATGAATGTCAGTCTTGAGAGCTCTGTTAAATTTTTCTAGTTCCCTCAAGAACTTTTCCTTAGCTCTGCCTCTTTTACCCTTCCCAGTGGGCCTTTGGGTGGAAAAATGATGAACGATTTTTCAGATGGATAAACAAAGCAATAGCAAGGTTCATTTAAATCATTTACTGGATTATTCAGACATGAAAACAATGTCAATGTATAATGCATTTTTTATATCTGCTGCCTTCCTGCAAAAGAGCTCTCCAAATATAGAGTGAGCTTCTCAATTTATAATTCACATCACATTTTTTAGTCAATGTACTGTGTAGGTCTGGTTAGTTCAGCTGATGCCAGCCAGTGCTGACAGTGTCTTGAGTAAAGCCCATGAGCTTGCCAAGGTTCCAACAGTACAGAGAGGGCTCAGCACAGGGCAAGCCACTGCAGAAAAGCAACCTAAATCAGAATCTTTTTCTTGGAGATAATAAAACCTGCCTCATACCCTGTAGCTGAATGCAGGAGGATGTTGACTTCAAAGAGTTGACTTTGTGTCTCTTACGTAAACTTCTTACTGTAAATAAAATGAATGCATACTGCCTTGAAACAAGCCAACTATATGTATTTCCTAATGTCTACAGGTTTGATTGTTTTTCTTTTCTGTGAGTGTATGTGTCTTGTATACCTGAATATCGTTGTTATCTGATGAACACAGTATGCTGACATTTTATTTTAGAAGTGAGATCCTCAGTCTCTTCCCCCTCTCCCTGCCTCCCTCTAGAATCACATAGCCAGAGACCCATGAACATTCTGTAAAACTGAACCTTTCCCTCCCTTGCACTTCTTACAGTTCTCATTCTATTAAATTCATAGAATGTCAATAATTTTTTTCATTTTATAAAATAGAAATGGAGTTTTCCTTGTAAGGACATAACCAAATGTCAATGCCATCAGTATGCATGATTCTTCATACATTTTAATTGCCAATGTCGTAGATTATAAATTTTAAATTTCTTATAACTCTTTTATTTTTTTTCTCTAATTAGTAGTAACTACAAGTATGTAGAAAAATTTAATAGTGGGTTTCTACCTCCAAAGTAATAGAAAAATGTGTAAATATCCAAAATATTAAAAATATTTGCTTCCAGGTAAAAGCTACCTAGACTTTTGCAGGTCTCTACCTTTGTAAATAAATGCTCTAGAACTTCAAAAGTCTGTAAGTAGGAACAAAAAATTCTCTATTCGTTCATTCAGTTCATTTAACAAATGTTTGTTGAGCATGGGCTGTATGTCAGGGATGCAGGAGCTACAGCAGCATTCAACTAACAGTCAAGGCTCCTGCTTTCATGGGGCCTCTATTCCAGAGTTGTGTACAGTCATTAAGTGAAGGGTCACATGGGCAAATGTGTGTTTCTGCATAGTGACACACACGAAGAAGGAAAAGTAGAGTTCCCCTACAACCCACATTTGTAAACACGGGCCACTGTAAAGAGTGAATGAGTAAGTGGTCCAGGGAGGCTTCTCTGAGACACAGACCACTAAATGGGGGGTTCAAAGGATGAGCAAGAGGAAACAGAGGCAAATCCTGCCGAGCAGGTACAAAGGCCAGAGAGAGATGGGCACAAGCTTCAGCATGAATGGCAGGCAGAGCCAAGCAGAGAAAAACCTTGCAGGTCATGGAAAGAATTCTGAATTTTATCTGAAAAACCATGGAAATCCATTGAAAATTTTTCAACAGGGAGGTAGGGAGCAATGTGTGCTGGCATGGAAATACAATCAGAGAAGATTCACTAATTGATTAATGTTATGGCTTCATCGTTCTTTAATCCTCAACAGAATGATGGCCTGGCTGCTGCACAATCACTATCTCATCCCCTTCCTCACCAGAGAGGGGGCCTTCTCTCTTCAGCAGGAGGTGGTGCAGGTTCAGGGTGCAGAATGAGGAGTGACTGGGCCACACTGGGCCATAGGCCTGTCCTTGCATGTTGAGGGGCCCTTTACCAAAATGCAAAACATTCTGCCTCTTGTGCAAAATTGAAATAGCAAGGCAATGGGGAACTTTCCATTGTAACTTTCCTCTGAGATGCTCTGGTTAGTCCCAGGCTTGCTTACTCTCCCTTTCTGAAACTTAGACTTAGCATTAGTAAATCTAGCTAAGCCTTCTCCTCGTTTTAAGAATGGCTGTTTCGGCTTCGCTTTGATTAGCAATGGTCCTTCTGCTACCTAAAATAAAGAACAATGTTTGAATTAATTCTGGTAGATTCAAGTTATCT
>PVKE010026331.1:0-22396 GCA_004027555.1 Craseonycteris thonglongyai
TTGCGTCCGGTGACAAGTGTAACACATAAGTCAAAATGTATTGTCTGGGTGGGCGGAGATCACAGTGTCAGGCTGTCAGAATTCTAGGAAGTTATGACCTTGGCAAATTCCCAGAATGCATTAAACTATTGCTAGAAAGTTTTGTCTTCTACCATTGCTTCAAAGTCCGTGGTACACAGAATTCCACCCCAGACATTGCGAGCAATCGACGATCGACCAAAATTGGCCTAGCAATTGACCACTCAACCGCGATCGACTTATTGGCCACCCCTAGTATATAGTACTAACTAAAAGAAGAGAAGACACTAACTCTATTTAATGTATAGCAAAATTTTAAATTTGATTCATTAAACTAAAATCTTTAAAATATCATATACACAATCATTTATTTTTTGATAATTTTATTAAATCTCATTAAATATATTTAAAATAAAACTATTAATTTCAGGGTTCAATGTTCATTTAATTGCCATTGTAAGAATGAATTTCATGCACCTAGACCTACATATATTCAAATTTAAGAGTGGAATGAGCTATTATATTTAGTGTCAAAAATATTCCTCTGCCAATACCTGCAACTATTGCAATTATTACAAAAGTTGATGAGTACCTCCAAAACCACGAATTAGAAAAGAGCTGAAAAACTGTACTGTAGTTTCTATTGGGAATTATACTTGTTATACAAGAATCTACTGTATGCATGGCATCTCAGAGGAAAGACTTGGTAACAATTTATATTCCCCTTCATTAAGAGCTTCCAATGTTCAAAGCCTTCCTTGCCACACCATCCTTTTCTCCAACCCAGCACTCCAAAGTCAGCAACACACAAACTCTGAGAGCATCCGATGAAATTGCCTTTTGTTTCAAGGTAAGAGCAGGAAACACGGGTACATTTTCCCTGCCTCCCTCCTGATGTGTAGGATTACGGATGTAGCTGTGCCCATGCTGAGCAAAGCATTTATCTATGGTAGGTATTTGCAGTTATATGGGGACCTTAAAGTTCAGGCCTGTGTTTTAAACTAAGGAACCCCACCCCACTACCTCACTACCACCACTACCACCAGAACTGCCACAGAAATTTAAATGGATGTGTTTCATTAAGTTCACAATTTCTTTTGGTGTGAGATCAGAGATTTGGAGAGACATGGGAAGTGGGCAAAAGGTGACACAATAGGAATAGTGGCACCTGTGACAGACTAGAAAGGTCATTCCTTCCTTAAGGCTTTTAACTTCAAAAGCAATTTACAAACACTTTAAAATCAATCTTAAGTGTTCCTACCACATACACATACAAATGGTAACTATGAAGTGATGGATGTGTAATTAACTTGCACATGGCACACATTTATTAAATCATTTCACTCTACCCCTTTTAAAAAAATCACATTGTATAACCTAAATATATGCAATTTTATTTGTCAATCAAACCTCAATAAAACTAGAAAAACAAATTTCCTGGCCAAATGGAGCTGTTTGGCAGTAGGTTTAAAGCCGTTATAACCCATCCTATGAGACTATTACAAAATTATACAAAATCCTTTTTTCTACAACAAATCTGTATGTTACTGATATAATGTGTATAGGTGCTACACAACTTCCAGTCCCAACTGAAACACACAATTCATCCAAACCGCAAAGCTTGCATTTTGAGTGCAGTGTTTTCTACATTGATGCAACATGTCTCTTGTAAAACACACACACACACACACATACACACACACCAATATAAATTTGTGTTTATATTGACCCTGCTTATATTTCTAGACATAAGGAAAAATTCCTTTTCTGATTTACTCTAAAACAGTGATGTTCAACTTTTTGCCTTCCCTGGGCCACACTGGAAGAAGAAGAATGATCTTGGGCCACATAAAAAATACACCAACACTAACAATAACAAAAAATATCTCATGTTTTAATAAAGTTTATGAATTTCTATTGGGCAGCATTCAAAGCCGTCCTGGGCTGGTTGCCACCCACAAGCTGCAGGTTAGACAAGCTTGCTTTAAAAACGTTATTTGAGGCTAATCAAAATTTAGCTTAAGTTAAATTTCATTGAGTCAATGAAAATGGTGCTCCCTGTGTCACTTAGGACTGAATTCCCTCTTAACTTTTTCTTGAGTCATATCCTCAACTCCCTATGAGCAGCATTCTAAATAAATCAAGGCTATTATCTAAGCATAAACAACAGCAGAGTGAATATTAACTGCCCCAAATAAAATATTTAGTGATGCTACTGCTAAAATCCTCTACTCATTTATTCCTCAGAACCACCCTATAAAGTATTATAATCATCTCCAATTCATAAATGAGAAGAACAAAACAGAGTAGCTGACTTACCTGCCCAAGGTCACACAGCTAGTGTGGCTGAACCAAGACTCTAAACCATGTCTGCTAGATTTCAGGGCTCCTTCTCCTCATCTTTCCACTTTTTGCCTGATGGACATATGTAGGCCTCACATTTTCTACTAAACAGCTCCCCTCCATTAACTCCATTTCTATTTCAGCTCCTGACCCATTCAAGTCATCTCTTTGCAAGTTTTGATTTGAGGACAATGTTTGAGCCTACTTGTTAAAACTAATATGGCCTCACCTCTGATATAGATTGCTTTTAAAAAAAAGGATGATGAACTCTTTTCTAAGTCCTAACATTTCCAGCAATTTCAATAGAAATTAACAAGGAATTTAAACAGAGATGCAAACACATCTTTCCCCTAGAAAGAAGAGCTCTTAACAATAGTTTAGATCATCTAAGAAGATCAAGGAGTGATTTAGAAGATTAATGGAATTAACGTTAAAAAGTGACACAATTTTCATAAAGTGGAGATTCTCATAAGGTGTAACATAACTTAAATGTGACTTAATCAGTTTTTAGGAGCAAAACTTTAGGATGATCTGAAACTAGCTTAGTACAAAGAATATTTTGACAAATAAATGGAAAGTTATGTTAAAATAAAAAAGCTTACTTTTTTATTTTAGGTCCATCCAGGACTACTGTAAACTAATTATGTCTACTACATTGCTGATCATTTTTTGACCTGTCTATCACTTTTGGCAACTTGACTCAACCAGTGATTTAATCAGACCAAATGGTTGACCTTTACTTGAAAAATAAATAATCATCTACAGAAGTTTGTGATTCAGAGATGGCTCATTGGTTGATAGTGATCCCAAGCATTGTCCCATATGGATGAACATCTGCTTCAAGATTAACCTCTGTTATGAGCTCAGTTGACTTGGAGACTGAGCAAATGATTAATGAGTGAGGAATTTGGTTTTTTTCCTCTGCTACTTATAGTGTCTGTACCAAGAGAGAATGCTATGGCAACCAGAATATAGAGAAGTGATAGAAGGATGTTGCCGTGTGATGACAAAAGCATTGCATAGGAAGTACAGAAGCTACAGGAAATAAATATAGAACAGAAAATACATTTTAGGAAGAAAAATTAACAGAAAATGAAAGAAGAGGCAAAAACTCAAGGCTGGACCTTTAAGAGAAAGAATAAAACTTTGACAGGCATTACAACATGAAAGACACTTCTGGATAACAGAATAAGTAATAGCAACAGAATCCACAATTCAAAGACTGTTAAGGCCATCAACAAAATTTAGGTAATTTTTCAATCATATATGATCAGGTGTGATTTGTTAACCAAATGTCATGAACCATCATCATCACCTTCCAGAAGAATCTCATAAATGTCAATTGTGCTTGACTGGGGAGATTTGTTTTATGCGTGTGTGAGAGAAAATTTCATATTCTTAGTTTTTACCTAGCTCATCACTTTGGTACACATTAAGTATACAATAGCTTGCTAGTTGTTCCTATACATGACAATGTTTGTTATGTATAGGAATATAGGATAAGAAAAAACCAGAAATGGTCCAAAATGTCATTGAGTGGCTATTCAAATTAAGGTGTATAGTCAAGATGGCTTCAAGAAAAATCGCCACTGAATATAACAGGCTCACTGTCAGGGGAAATGGGAAGCTATTCTCATCTCTATGAGGCCTGTAGAGAGCAGGAGGGAATTCAAGGGTATTTCTAGTGGTGGGTTAAATAGAAATAGCTCAGTGTCCTGGAAGATGGGGGTCTCTAGGCAGGTCCGTGAATGCCTGACCCTCTGTGTACCTGCCGGAGAGACATGGAAGCGATGGGCTGCAGAAGATAGCAGGGAAGATAGAGATGAGACAGCTGCAAAAATCCACACTGGGAATGGGGGCTTCAGCTTGGGGGATTAGAATATTCTAGAATGTGACGCTTTCCTTTGCTGACAACATTATTTTCTTGGGGCATGGAAATCCCAGTGGAACAAAATGCTTGTGAATGTAGGAGTAGGTATAGTTGGGACTATGTCAGACTAGCCTGATCCACATCGAAGTTGGAAAATCTGCACAGAAAATAACAACCAAGGCAGATGCAACCCTGGGACCACCAAGTGCATTTGATTTGAAGGGAAAGGCTTTAATATTAGTCTTCCCCCTCCTCTAATTGGCTGTACAACTGACTACTCAAGGCAAGTCACTGATGACTTTTCCTTTGGGGGCCACAGATACAGCCTAGAACAGCTGCACTTAAAGGTAAAGAGATTAATCCAACAACCAAGCCTATGCGCCCACTTAAGCTCTCATTAACAGTCTCAGCATCTACCCTAAAATCGGTTAGTTTGGAGACTATAGTAGGAGCTCACAGAGGGCTGTCCCACTCAAACCCACAGTTGACTTTCTGCTATCAGAGCAGCGTTGATTGGGTAATGTCTGAAAAGACAGGGGAGAGATTCGTACAGGCCAGAATGGTGTTCATGAATGGGGAGTTCTCTATGGCAAGATCTCAGCCAGAGCTGAGGAACAAGGCCACATGGTTTCCAGCTGGGTTGATATCTAGTAATTGGGCTCGAAGAAGCAACAGTTACTTTTCAGGTTTCTTGTCAATGAAGACCTAAATATATTCTGTACTCAAGAAAATGTCTGAACAATTTGTTATCTGCAAATCCATTACCAGCAAGCAGCCTATAGCTTTTGGCCCTAACACACTGAGATTCACCTCCTTCCTGTTAAATATCTTAAAAAGGAAAGAAGGGACAATGGAGCAGAATATGACTAACCCATCAGACAGGTCACCTCTGGGACTATTTCCGTAGACCCTTTGTCCCCTCTCAGTCAGCATTAACCATACAGTCCAATTAAACCTCGTGCTGGTCATCCACAGGGATTCCTTTTATACAAAAATGCAATTCTCTCCAAGATTCTCAGCATTGCCTAATGGCCTGCACAGCCTGGCTCCCAGGGGACAAATTGATCACCATGGCAATAATCAGAGGCTCGCACCCTATCGAGGGGCGAAGTGAAATTCACAGTAATGAAGAAACCTATCTGATAATCTCCAAAGGGCTGCATCCTTGGAGCAGGCTGTAGGCTCCGGTGGTCAGGGTCAGCACTCTGGGAATAAAGCCTGCTTGACCCAAGAGAGGATACTGGTGGGTCCTTGCAGAAATACAACTGGACTAAAATCAGGAAACTGCTTCACTAGCAATTTAGTGGCAGGAAAATCCAGGACACGTGATTCTTTGAAAATGGTAGAGAAAGCAATGTGAGACTAAACTGAAATGTTACTGTAATTATAAATTGTTGCATTTTACAATACTTTTCCACAGGATGAACTGAATTGAATTTAAGTATTTTTCTACTACATTGCCCCAAAATAGATTTGAGAATTTTGCTTGAGACATCCTGGAAGAGAATAATTAAAAGGTAGATGAGGGAGGAATGTGAAAAAAAAAAAAATGTGCCTGTATTGTAGAAACTCTAAAGTATAAATTAAATGCCCATGACCCAAACAAGACCAGAAACCTAGTTTCCCATTCTGTGTGAAGCTGCTGTGTCTGCACTGCACAAAGCTGGGGTCAAATTGCTTCAGGTGGAAGTTAATGGTTGCATTCTTACTATTACCTATTGTAATGCACACACATATTTTATTACTCTGTGCCATCAAAAACCATCGAAGTGTGCATTTAGTGTGGAGAACACTCTAGAGGGAGTTCTCTACAGATTCAAGAGACATGTTTCCTAAGTCATCAAGGCAAGTTCCTACACATGTAAGATCAGAGGCTGACATCAGCCCCATATGTCAGCAAAGACAAAGGCTGGTAGTCAGAAAGCTTCTCAGGGGGGCTGCATGCAATTGATTCCGGGTAGAGTTGGTCCCTCACAGCAGGGGTCCCCAACCCTCTGGGCCACGGACCAGTACTAACCCATCTGTGGCCTGTTAAGAACTGGGCCACATGGCAGGAGGTGAGCAGCAGATGAGTGAGTGAAATTTCATCTCTATTCTATTTACAGACACTCCCCCATTGTTCACATTACTGCTTAAGCTCCACCTCCTGTCAGATCAGGAGCAGCATTAGATTCTCATAGGAGCATGAACCCTATTGAGAACTGCGCATGTGAGGAATATAGGTTGTGTGCTCTTTATGAGAATCTAATGCCTGATGATCTGAGGTGGAGCTGAGGCGGTGATACTAGTTCTGGGAAGCAGCTGCAGATACAGATTAAAATCAGCAGAGAGGTCTGACCACATAAAAACCATAAGCAATCAATTGCTTGCACTCATATCAAAACCCTATCAGTGAGTGGTAACTGACAATTAAGCTACATCCAGTAGCAGGCTTTATAATGGCAACGAGTTGATGTACTTCAACTGTATAATTGTATCTGGTATCAGGCTTTAAGTCAGAATCTGACTCTTATTTTAGTCCATGAGTGGCCTGCTCACTATTTTATTTACCACTTCCATCCATGCCTCTTTCCCACACTGCATACTTGTCTCAGTCAGTCTTGGTAAGCCCCCAAGCTAACCTTATCCAAAATTAGTAAAAAACGGACGTCACTGGAGAGCTTCTTTGAAAAGGAGAAAGGACCCAAAGATGAGAGAGCAGGAGACTAAGACTGTCAACAAGAAGAAAGCTGAATTTAAAAGAAAATACCAAGAGTCCTACTTAAATTATGGGTTCACTGCCACAGGCGATACATTCTCGAAGCCCGCTTTGTATAATAAGTGGCAAAAGGCTATCCAACAAAGCCATGAAACCTTCAAAACTGCTTTGCCACATGGAGACCAAGCACCCTGCATTAAAAGACAAGCCTTTGGAGTTTTTCACAAGTAAAAAATGTGAACATGAAGGACAGAAGCAATTATTGAAGGCCACCACTTTATCAGATGTGTCTATACTGAGAGCATCATTCCTAGTGGCTAACCGCATTGCTAAAGCTAAGAAGCCCTTTACTATGGGTGAAGAGTTGATCCTGCCTGCTGCTAAGGACACTTGTCATGAACTTTTAGGAGAGGCTGCAGTTCAAAAGGTGGCACATGTTCCTCTTTCAGCTAGCATCATAACTAGATAAACTGATGAAATAGCAGAGGCTATCAGTTGTTAGGGGGGATTCATGAGTAACTGTGGTCCGCAATCCAGGTTGACGAGTCTACCAATGTCGACAACAAGGCAACAATGCTTGTTTTGGTGCAATATATTTTTCAGAAGAATGTGCGTGAGGATATGTCATGGGCACTTTTGTTGCCAATCAACACCACAGCTGCAGAACTATTAAGTCTCCGAATGATTACATATCAGGAAAACTGAACTGGTCACTTTGTGTCAGTATATGCACAGATGGAGTGGCTGTCAGGAATGGATGGCTTTCTGGTTTCATTGCTCAGGTCAAAGAGGTCACTTCTGAATGTGAGTCTACGCACTGTGTCATCCATAGAAAACTGCAGGCTAACGGATAAATGTCACTTGAACTTATCAACACTTTGCAGGATGTTATTAAAATTATCAACCACATTAAAGTGCATGCCCTTAACTCATGTCTGTTCGTGCAGCACTGTGAGATGAATGCAGAGCATGCGAGTCTTCTCTTATACACAGAAATGAGATGGTTTTCTAAGATAGACCATTGGCCAGAGATTTGCAATACAAGAGCTGCTCCAGAAATTTCTTTTAGAAAAACAGTCACCAATGGCAGCACATTTCAGTGTGTCGTAAAAACTTGCTTACTTGATATATACGACAAAAGAATGTGTCGTAAAAACTTGCTTACTTGTATGATATAGTCAACCTGTTCAATAAACTCAACTTGTCACTTCAGGGGAGAATGATAATTGTGTTCAAGTCAACAGATGAAGTGGTTGCATCCAAAACCAAACTGGAATCATGGGGGTGACAAGTGAACATCGGGACTTTTGACACATTTTTAACATTAGCAGAGATTCTGAAAGAGACTCAGCCAGGGACTTCCTTCTCCCAGCTGGCGCATGGTCACCTATCTCAGCTTTCAAAAGAGTTTGAGCATTATTTCCAACCACAAAAGACCCCTGAACTTGAAAGGAATGGATCTTGACCCATTAGTGAATAATTCAGGTGAATCAACATTGTCCATGCTCGAAGAGAATTAACTGATCAAGACTGCAAATGGTGGTGGCCTTGAAAGTATGTTTGAGACAACAAAATCTCTATACGTTCTGGATTAAAGTCAAAGCGGAATATCCTGATTGCCACAAAAGCACTGAAAAGCCTGCTTCCATTTCCAACATCCTATCTTTGTGAAGCAGGGTTTTCTGCAGTGACAGCCACCAACACAAGATGATGGAGTAGACTGGACATAAAGTAACAATACTTCGGGTGTCACTGTCTCCCATCACTCCCAGATGGGACCGTCTAGCTGCCGGAAAGCAAGTTCAGGGCTCCTATTGACTCTGAATTATGGTGAGTTGTCTCATTATTTTATTATATATTACAGTGTAATAATAATAGAAATAAAGTGTACAATCAATGTAATGCACCTGAATCACCCCAAAGCCATCCCTCCCCAATCCATGAAAAAATTGTCTTCCATGAAACCAGTCCTTGATTCCTAAAAGGTTGGGGACCACAGCCTTACAGGACTTCAATGAGCTTGCTGAAAATCACATTGAACCCGAACAGAACAATTTCACAATTATAAGTCAGAATTGTTCTCTTACTTTCCTGTCACATTTTTGTATTGGGTGTTAATAAGCCCTTCAGACTCTTTTTAACTAACTCCTTAATTAGAGTGCAATTACAGAATTTCAACGGTACTATGCCACATAGGACAAATCATATTTTGTATCTATGAAAATAAAATGCATCCTGTTTCTTTGTTTTGTTTCAGACAAACACTATCTTGTGTTAATTTGCAACAAAATAAATGTGGATCTGACATGGCATTTTGCAGAAATTCTCTTTATTTTAAACTGCTGCCATTTGAAATAAATAGCAGCCTCTTCGTTGCTGTGATAATAGTACAGATGTGACCTATTTACTTAATCTCTGAATCTGTTTCTTCAATCACCGAAGAAATTGAGATTTGTGCGTCTATCCCATGGGCTCACTGTGAGGATTACATGCTTGGCATGTCATAATTTCTCAAAAAATATGAGTTACCTATCTTTCCCATTCACTAGCCATCCTTCTGTCAAGACTTTAAGTATTCTTAGTAAGATTCTCTATTAATTCTATTGACTATTTCATGAAGACAAAATTAAAAAAAAAACAAATTTTAATCCTCAGACCCATAATTTCATGAATCTTTAGGAAACTGATTTGAGGGATGGAGGCAGAACATGCCCATCTATACACCTCACCGCAGACTATTGTCTCTTCCAAATCCACTAACCATTCTTTCTCATTTCAAATGTTTTCATTCTTCCTAGTCCCCAATTCAGGGTGTGCAGGGACATCCTAAAACAAGATGCCACCAAAGCCCAGAGCAGCTGGGAGCCTTGGGCATATTTTATTTGAGAAGGTCCATTGTGACGTGGGAGGCTGTTGGCTTTGAAGTGAGGCAGATCTGGGTTCAAATGTCGCTGCTACTACATTTGACGGTGTGATGCCCCCAGCAAGGTGTTCAAACGTGTCACATCTTAGTGTTTTCAGCTGTGCCATGAGTTAGACACATGCCTCTCTGTTAACATTGCCCAAGACCCAGGTGGGTTCACAGTGGAGGTAATGAAGCTAATCTCCAGGACTGCTCACTTGCCTGGGTCTCTTTAAGACCCTGTACCTGATTCTGTATACTTTTTATGCCTTCCCTTAAGCAGAGCTTCCCAACTTGAATAAAGTCAAAATTGGCCCCACAAATCCTGCATCTACTCTAGTATGACAATTAAACAGGATAATAAATATAACAGGCCCACAGCAGTCATCGAATAAATTGTATTATTGCCACCAGATTCACAGGCCTTATCTTGGGCTTAGCATTAAGTAAGCACAGAGAAGTCTGCCACACAATGACACTGCTTACAACTTATACAAAATTTAACCCGTCCTGCGATGTATCACCCCGAAACTGCTGAGATGTCATAGTAAACCTTCAGCAACACATTTGGTTTCAGCCTTCATATCCAATGTGTAACTGTATTTGGGTATATTAGGAAGTTAGGCTGTGAGTGGCTGAATCACAGGATGGGTCAACATAAATGTCGAGGAAAAAATATAAAGTCAAGGGCAAGGATGCTGTTTGCAAGGGTCCCAGGGGGAGGCCTCATGATGGAGGGAATGGGGAGCTGATGAAGAAAAGCCAAGAATGATGCTTCACATGCACTCAGTATGCCCTGTTTATCCACATATTCTGTCATCCATCTGCATCAGAACCACCTAAAGAACCTCGATGAAAGCAGACCCTCCTTGGCCCTAATGCATTAAATCAGGACCTCTGAAAGTGGGATCCAGGGTTCTGCCTTTTTTAAAACTGCCCCGGTGATTCTGAACCCCAGTTACTTTAAGAACCCCTGCTTACAGATTGAACCTTAGAGATAAACAACTGATGAGGTATTTTCCAAGATTCCATATACGTTCCTGCCTGGCTCAAGATGACCAATTTTCTACTGGCAATACTACCCTTCTCTTCCACAGTAAGCGATGAGGCTCTGGTTTGTTCATTTCCTTTCTTAATAGGTTGACCATAGCTGTAGATAAAAAGCATGTCATTCAGACATATATTACAATGTCAGCAAGGTCGGGTATCTCTTTATACGCTGTGGATAAGACGGTTTAATGTTAGCTGAAATGTGAATCTATGGAATGGAGGGATATAATTCTTCTGAAGAAGGGGGATTACCAGCCACAAAAGCCCAAGACAAGGTTTCAGGTGGAAAGACAAAATGCTCACTTTCTGGTTCTGACACATTCAACTTTGTTGTCAATAATTTGAACAAAGACCTAGGCAGCATGCTCACAAATATGATGAGGTGCAACATGGAAGGAATAAATGCCCAGAAAAGGCTAATGATCAAGCTACAAAGTTATTCCAACAGGCTGGAAGAAGAACCCAAAACAAGTAAAATTATGAAATTGATGGAGCACGAGTGAAAGAAAGAAAACCAGGAGTATCATGAATATAAGTTTCTTTTTAACCAACAGTGAGATACTATTAATACTCACTATTATTGCTACTCTTACATGTGCATGATTTTTCTTTTTCTCTTTTCCAGTTCTTATAACAGTTCTACTGTATTCTGTGCTATTTAAGTTCTATCTTTTTGGAACAGATTCATTTCTGATCATGACATTTTAAAAGTAGACATTCTTAAATTAGCATGCAGTCAAAAGTGGATTGCTAAGGTGGCAAGGCATCTATAAACTAATAAATAGGTCATATGATAATTGGGAAAAACAAAGACTTCTGTTGTTCTTCAAAGAATGGATTTTTCATAGACTTATTTGATTGGTTCTAGACAAAACCATGAATGTATGATAGTTGTAAAAAGGTATATTAATTGTAAAAAAAAAAAAAGCAGGGATGCTGGGATGGCTCAGCAGGTTAAGTGCTTGCTTTGCAGCCCCGGGGTTTGAGGATCGAATCCCAGCCCTGGTGTGTGGGAACCCACAGTCTGAACTGGGGTGTGACCCCCAGTTTTGTTCTCACCAGGATGAGCTTCCCATGGGGGAGGCCCCCAGTTCAGCCTCTGTCTCGTGAGGGTATGACTCCCATGCAGGAAGCCCTGGTTCCTGCCCTGCATGGCCCCCCACCCACCTGTGTGGAATGAAGCTTTGTCAAAAACTAATGACATACAACTATAAAGGCTGCTCTGGACCCGCCCCCTTCTCTCTCTGTCTCTCTCTGTGCCTGTCTCTCTTTGTCAAAAACAATAAAATAAATCTTAAAAAAAAAAAAAGTGAGATCCAGGATGGTGAAGTAGATAAACACTGTGCGTGCTTGGTTCCATGAACACATTAAAATTACAACTAAGTTATAAAACATCCCACCTGAAGTCGAGCTAAAGCTTTATAACCAAGAACACAAAGAAGAAGCCACGTTGAGATTGTTGGGAGGAGTGGAGATGTGAAACAGGCTGATCCCAAATCTCCATGAGGTGGTTTAGAATAGGAAAGGATATCTTGGCCACAAAAGTTCGCCCTGGAGGAGCAAGGAACCCCAGCCCCACAGCGGGTTCCCCGGCACTGATCACTGGTGCTGGAAAGAGGAGCCCTCACATCTGAGTGGGAAAAACAGTGGGGATTCCACCTGTCCAGTCAGGATAGAAGGCTGTGGGAAACCCAAACGTCCTTTTAAAGTACCTCCACAGACTCAGTCACTTGTGGGCACTTACCCTGGGCTCTAGCAGAGGGACGGTGACTCAGTGGGTGTTAGAAGCTTAAAGGGGGCAGACTGAGGTATGTGGCTTTAGGCTGAGGGGTGGAGGACAGTCTATACTTTTCTTGAGTGAAGTCCTTCACAGAAAGAGGTGCAGGCAGGTACCATCTTTCCTGTGTTGCACCCTCCCTCTAAACAGCCAAATCTGAACCCAATTGGTCTGGTGAGCTCCACTCACTCCACCCTGTCAACTCACTGGGACCCCACCCCACCCACCTCCACCAACACCAGAGGCACTTTCTCTGGTGAGCAGCCAGCCCCACCCACATTGCAATCTTCCTTGGAAATCTGTTCAAGTCCACAAGCCCCAGGCAGGCAGCAACCGGCCTAAGTGTGCTCTGAGAATTTTGCTGAGTAGCTCCAGGCACAGCACTGGCACCAAACCAGAATCTACAGGAGCACCTAACACAGGTGACCAGGGAAACTGTGTCAGGGCCCCACAGAGCACCTACTACATAAGGCAATACAGGGAGATGTAGATCTACCTAATTCATAGAAACATATACAAAGTGGCATCCAGAATAAGGAAACAAAGAAATACGTCTCAAATGAGAGAATAGCAGAAAACTCCAGAAAAAGAACTAAACAAGATGGAAGCAAACAACCTATTAGATAGAGTTCAAAACAATGTTTATAAGGACGCTCAAGAAAATTAGTGAAAACTTCAACAAAGAGATAGCAAGCATAAAGAAGGGAACAGAAATCACAAAAAGAACCAGGTAGAAATAAAGAATACAATAACTGAAATGAAAAATGCAATACAATGAATCACCAGCACAGTATATGAAGCAGAGGACTGAATCAGTGAGTTGGAAGACAAAGTAGCAGAAAGTTGAAAAAAAAAAGAAAGAATCCAAAACTGGAGGATAGTTTAAGAAACCTCTAGGACAGTATCAAAGCAAAACAACATTTGCATTATAGGGATATCAGAAGGAGAAAAGAGAGATCAAGGAATTGAGAACTATTTGGAGAAATAATAGCTGAAAACTTCCCTAACCTGGCAAAGGAAATAGACATACAAGCACAGAAAGCACAAAAAGTCCCAATCAAGATGAACTCAAATAGATCCATATCAAGACACATCATAATTAAAATTTCAAAGCTTAAAGACAAAGAGAGAATCTTAAAAGCAGGAAGAGAAAAGCCATTCGTTTTCTACAAGACAGTTCCCATAAGTTCAACAAAAACTACAGGCCAGAGGGGTTTGGTAGAAAATATTCAATGTGATGGAATACATCACATACATAATAATAACCTCTACATAATAACCTCTAGGTCTAACTAGGTTATTACAAATGGCAAGATTTCATTCTTTTTTATGTCTGAGTAATATTCCATTATGTTTATGTACCGTAATCAAGATTACTGTATCCAGGAAGGTTATAATTCCAAATTGAAGGACAAAGAGCTTCTCAGACAAGAAAAATCTAAAGGAGTTCATCACCACCAAACCAGTAATACAATAAATGTTAGAGGAATTTTTTTTAGATGAAAATAATAAAAGCAAAATTATAAATAATAAAACAGTAATAGCTACATATCTATCAACAATAACTTTCCATTTTAATGGATTAAAAGCCCCAATCAAAAGATATGGAGGGTACTGTGCTGAGTAGAGTGTCAGAGAAAGACAAAGGCAATTTGATTCTGCTTGTATGTGGAATCTAAGAAAGAAAATAAAGAAACTCATAGATACAGAAAACATTTGGATGGTTGCCAGATTGGAAGGGAATTGGGAGTGTGAGTGAAAAAAGTAGTAAAGGAAATTCAGGATACAGCATTAGAAATATAATCAATAATATTGTAACTACATATGGTGTCAGATGGATACTGGATTTGTTGGGGTGATAGTTGGGAAAGGGGTTGGGGGCAGGGTGAAAGGTGAAGGGATTAAGAAATACAAATTGGTAATTATAAAATAGTCATGTGGATTTAAAGTGTAGGGAATGGTATGGTAATAACTACATATTATGACAGATGGGTATTAGACTAGTCAGAGGGATCACTTCTTAAATTATATAAATGTCACCACGATGCTGTATACTTAAAAATTTTAACATAAAATAAAATATATTAAAAAAGAATATACAAAAAAGAAGGTGTGGTACATAAACACAATGGAATATTACTCAGACATAAAAAAGAATGAAATCTTGCCATTTGTAATAACCTAGTTGGACCTAGAGGTTATTATGTTGAGTGTACTGAGTCAGGCAAAGAAAGACAAATATCACATGATTCCACTTACATGTAGAATCTAAAGAATAAATGAACAAACAAAATAAAACAGGCCTACAAATACAGAGAACATTTTGATGGTTGCAAGATAGGAGGGGTGTTTGGAGGAAAAAGGAGAAGAGATTAAGAAGTACAAATTCATAGCTTCAAAATAGTCACAGGATGAGATTAAGAAGTAAAAATTCCTAGTTTCAAAATAGTCACAGGATGAGATTAAGAAGTACAAATACGTAATTTCAAAATAGTCACAGGATATAAAGTACAGCATGGGGCATATAGTCAATAATATTGTAATAACTATGTATGGTGTCATATGGGTACCAGATTTATTAGGGTGATGACTTCGTAAGTTATATAAATATCTCATATTACTGTTAGACACCTAAAACTAATATAATATTGTATGTCAAATGTAATTGAACAATAAAAAATAAATAAAAAGAAAACCACAGTGAAACAAATAAATATTTTCAAAAATGCAATGGAAAATCCTATATGGGAGTGAGCTCCCACTGTGAAGGTAATCAAGCACATATTAAATGATGACCCAGTCAGAAATGCTACAAAATGAATCTTCTCTACTGATACACTTTGGAGAGGGAAGTGGATAAATCTGAGGTGCTTTATACTCTTTAGAAAGGTTCTGTGATTTGTTTTATCTTAGCTAGCTCAGGATTTTGGCAATAAGTTGAAGAGGGAGGGTGAGCAGAAAGCAACTAGAAGGGGGAACTAAAACACAAAGATAATAGAAACATTCAGTAAGTATATATGGAGCACATACCAAGTGCCAGACCCTATTCTAGGCACTGGAGATACAGCCGAAAAACAAACACAACCCCAATCTCTGGCCTCATTGCTTCTATTCTATTAAGAAGCAATCATACCAGTCTGTTTGGTAATTTCCTCCAGGTGTGGAAATGCAGAATGTAGAAAGTTAAAAGGAATCATAATTGTGCTTAGAAGGACTTATTTGAATGAAAACTTCTCAATCTCGATAAACCTCAAGATTCCTGATCAATGAAATCTATCCAATATTAAGATTTCACTGGCTTCTCCAAAGCATCATGATCTATTCATTGAGAGAGGGCATATTTTCTGGCCCCACCTCCCTTTTAAACATTCCCAAATGATTCTGTCTCTGTAAATAGACTTCTTTATAAGAGGTCACCACCTTCCAGATGTCACATCCATCACTGAAAACAAGTTCCCCTTAATATATTATTTCATTTTTTAAAAGATTTGTTTTCATTGTTTTTGACAGAGACAGAAACACAGAGAAGGGGTAGGACCAGAGCAGTCACCATAGTTGCATGTCATCAGTTTTCCACATGGTTTCATTCTACACAGGTGGGCGGAGCCGTGCAGGGGGGGCAGAGGGGCTTCCACATGGGAGGCACAACCCTGTAAGCTGGTGGCAGAACCAAGGGTGGGGCCTCTCACATGACATGGGAAGCTCCCCCAGGTGAGAACTGAATTGGGGGTCTCCTGTATGGAAAGCACACCCCAGTTCAGCATATGTGTCCGCACAGGCCACGGTCAGGATTTGATCCTCAGTCCCCAGGGCTTCAAAGGGAGTGCTTAACCCGCTGAGCCATCCCAGCTTCCCCGATTATTTCATTTTTCTTGTCTTGTGGCCAGAACCTCCTCTCTAATTAATGTATCATTCTTGGTTCTATCAGTGTGTACATTTGTGATGTTCCCAAGACTATAGTGTCCATCGTATCACATATTCAGCTGCCTCACTCCTGTAGCTGCTGTTTCCAATCTCTGACTAAATAATCTTCCTGAACCTTGCCTTTGTTTAGCTTGCTTTAGAATGACTTTGAACACTTTACTGAACCCCAGTTTTAGTACTGTTTCATTTACTTTTCTGTCTTCTAAGGTAGATTTTTTCATTGTTCACAGACACCTTGGTCAGTGAATGGCTCTAGTTCTAAGAGTCTTACATGATCAGATAAGCCCCCTACTTTCTGCTTTTCTTTCTGGTTTCTGTGCAATTCTGTTCACCTCCAGGAATCTAGTTCTTGGGCTCTGAAGGTCAACTGTGAGGGTGTTTGAGTTAAAAACCTCAGCAAGCCAGTCTACATTGATCTCTAGTCTCCTAGTACACTAATATTTCTCCCCTTGGAATTAGATGCTCAGCCATCTGCCAGGGGACCTCTTCCCAGACAGTCTCTAATTTGAACTATCAGAGGGCTCTTTACCAAGCTGTTACGAGAGACTAACAACCCACACGGCTCAGGCTGCGAATGCCGCTCTCGGTGAAGGGGGCTGCATTCTTGCCAACCAATCAAACCAATACCTCAATCACAGAAGATGAATGTCTCTATCCTTGAAAGGGAAAAATAGCTAATATGATTCTATCCTTCATAAAGGCTTCTATGCCGTAAGTAGTTGGGATTAAATTATACAATTACGTCATCTGTCTGTTTGAAAGCCTGTCACTCTTATGCTACATTTGCCAACTTGGCCCTTTATCAGAGGGACTCAGTACTGTGAGAAGTGGGAAAGGGAGCATTATGATGCTGGGTAATATAATTCTAAATACCATCAAGGCCATAAAATGGGAAGTAAGTGATCTATAATTTATATTTATCAGGATGACTGACTCTTATTACAAGTTCAGCAATATGATATCCTCCCGTAACAGCACAGACATGGATGGGGAAAGAGATCAGAATTTCAATAGTTTGCTCTGGTTGGATTGAATTCCTGTTTAAAGCCCTATGAACCTCCGTGAACCTCATGGTATTTGTTTCACCAGTCTCTAGAAAAGAAAGTGCTAGTCTTCTACCATGGGAGTAAGCAAGTGGAAAAAGAAATCAAATTCAACAAAATAATTTGGAAAAGATAAGAAAATAGAGCAATAAGCAACAGGGCTAACTTGTTCTAGATGTTTCCATTCTTGTCTTCACTCCAATTCAACCAGCTCAAAGCAGAGAAATCCACTTATTCCTTTATTCTTAGTTCATTTCTTCATTCATTCATTCATTCACTGTTTTAAACATCTCAAGTGTATATTAGGAATTGTGGAAGATGCAATAGATAGATACAATTTTACCTTCAAGTAGATCATCCTCCAATACCTCATCCTGGACTAAACTTTGGGAAGCATAACTTTAGCTTTTGAAAGGAAAAGTGAGCATATGCCTGAGTTAAACATAAATTACCTTTTTCTTCACTCTTCTATATTGATGATATCTGCCAAAATCAGAGCTGTTTGAAATTTTTTTCCTGGGACCAGGTTCCTGATTTGAAATGCAAAAGTTCAAACCCTCTTTCATTTCTTAAGCATAATTGTGCCTCTTAAGTATAATCAGGGAAAGGTCATTTCTGCCACAATTAGACTTTTTTAAAAAGATTTATTTTGTTGTTTGAGAGAAGAGGAGAGAGAGAGAGAACGTGAGCAAGAAGGGGGAGGGCCCAGAGCAGTCTCCATAGTTGTACATTAATTGTGACATGTTTTCAATTCACACAGGTGATGTGGGGCCATGCACGGCAGGAACTGAGCCAGGGTCCTCCCACATGGGAGGAGAGATCCTTCACAGCTGAGCCATCTTAGTTAGCACTTACCAGTGGTTACCAGTTGCGATGCGGTTCTGCATATGGGGTTTGCACAGGCTAGGGTCGGGAATCAAACCCCCAGCCTTTGCGATTGTGAGGCAAGTGCTCAACTGCTGGGCTATCCTGGCATCTACCAATCAGACTTTAATACATCTTTTACGACAAATACAGAAATAACCAATGATCAGAGAGGTGCATCTCTCTGAAAACAAACTTATCTCTACATACATGATCAAAACTCCAGATTGGGGAAGCTGGGATGGATTAGCAAGTTAAGGGCTTGCTTTGCAGCCCCTGGGACCAAGGATCAAATCCCAGCCCCAGCCTATGCAGACCCATGTGCTGAACCGGGGTGTGCTTCCTGTGCAGGAAGCCCCCAATTTGATTCTCACCCCACCCCCCATTTCGGCCTCTTGCTTGAGGGGGCGTGCCCTGAGCGGCCCCCGCCCACCTGTGTGGAATAAAACCAGGTTGAAAACTGATGATGTACAACTATGGAGACTGCTCTGGGCCCTCCCCCTTCTCTCTGTCTCTGTCTCTCTGTCTCTGTCAAAAACAAAAACAAAAAACAAAACACCACCAAGAAAAAAATCTCTAGATTGCCTTTTTTTCTTGGTGGTATATATCTCATATTTGAGCGTAGTGTAAGATACATAGTTATTTTTAGTACAAGCATATCTCAAAGACATTGCTGGTTTGGTTCCAGACCAGTTCAATAATGCAAGCCTTGCAATAAAGTGAGTTGTAATTTTTGTGCTGGCATAGGGTCTTGACTTTCATTTGTAAAACAGGCCACATCTGTGAAGCTCAATGAAGCAAAGCTAATGAAATATACCTGTAAATACCAGCTAATGCGCTTAATTAAAAACACAAACACCCTTTTTCCTTTGCTAAGAGGCAGCAATCTGCTTTGAGCAAAATAGTAGTAGCGGTTCAGCCAGGTGTGCACGCTCCTGCCACCTGGCCGTCTTTCTGTTTAGGGGAGTCTCCCAGAGTTTATTTCTGGGTCCAAAAGAGTTTGTTCAACAAATTAACACTAAGCTCAGAATACACATTTTGCAACATTTCTCCTCATTGTAACCTCACATGAACATTTATTTAACACGCATTTCTGCTTTAATCCAAATTAGTTTTGTTTAGCTGGAATAACTATAACTCATTTGCATTCCTTCCCACAGATCCTCCCACCTGTCTATACACTGCATGTCCACTCCTTTTAATCATTAAGCCCTTAGGACATTAAGTTCTTGTCACCATCAAACTCACTTAAGAATAACGCTTTAGGTCTTTCAACCATGAACAAGATACAATAACCAAACCTCAAACCAGAATAAGGTTTTAGTCAAACAGACATGAACACCTTGGCCTCAGTTATGTTTCAGCTCCAGACTCAAGTAACAGAATGGCCCTGTGGACCCAACAGGATTAGAGGGACATAGCAGCAGCCTCTAGCTACCAAATTTCAATGACAATGAGTAGAAGTGGGCTGGTCCCCTTTCTTCCAACCATGACATTGAGGGGCTTCCGGGCACATGAAAGAAGGAAGTAGCATTTGACTGCCATAATAGCTTACCAATGTAGCCCCTTCTCCATACACGTCCAACTTCATTCTCCCTCCATAGCTCCCCCTGGAACATAAGCTCGATGTAAAACTAACTGGTGAATCAGCAAATTTCTCAGAACTGCCCAAACACACCACACTCTTTGGGGCTTCTCCCTCCGTTCTCCCCCTGCCAGGAATGGCCTGGCCTTCCCCAACCCTCTCCCGCCTCCAGAACACTGATGTATCTTCCAAAATGCAGTTCGGAACCACCGCCCATCCTTCTTTCCACATCCCGCTCCCCGTCAGAGGCATAAGCCCTTCCCCATAGGCTGCGGCAACATAAACTTACAATCTTACGGTTCTGGAGGCCAGAAGACCCAACACCCAGGAGCCAGCAGATCTGCGTTCCATCTGGAGGGCGAGGCAATGGGGAGAATTCGTCTTCCTTCCTGTCTTCCTCCCTCCCTCCTTTTTTTTTTTTTTTTCCCCATCTCCTGGGGGCTGCATGCATTTCCTGGCGCAACCCCTCTCTGAAACCACTCTGATCTGTGCTTCCCTCACACCACCCTCCTTATCACTGACCCTTTGCCACTCCCTTTCCCTTATTGGGCCGGTTCTGATTACATTGGGCCTACCTGGCTCATCCAGGCTTCCTCCCCATCTCAAGCGCCTTCAATTAATCACACCCACCGCCTCTTTTGTAGGCAAGGCAACCTACTCACAGGTTCTAGGGATTAGCAGCCACACCTCCTTGGGGTGGGATCATTGCTCTGTCTACCACACCTCCTTTTGAAGCACTAGTCTCCTGTTTCAAATGTCCCTACCAGCTGCATAACACTTGGTTACATTTGTTCATAAAGGTCGCTCGAAGTGGCTACTACGGTCTCATAGAGGAAGGTACCTTGGGTCTTTAAATTGTGTCTCCAATGCTTGGAATTATGTTTGTTACTTAGCAGTCATTCAGTAAATCAAACTGAATGTTTGTGAAAAAAGAACAGGAAAGAAAGGGCAATTTAATTGAAGCACTATTATTTGACCATAAAGTAGAATACATGAATTTCACATCTGCATGGACACCAAACACAAAGGTTGGAAAAACACACCGAAGTTCAGCATGTTGGCATCATGTTTCACAGAGAATCACAGAACAAAACCCAACTGGTCTATATCAGGGGTAGGCAAACAACCGCCATGGCCACCTGTTTTTGTAAATAAAATTTAATTGGAACACAGCTGTGTCCATTTCTTTACCTATTGGCAGCTTTTGTAAGTCAATGGCAAAATTGAAGAGTTGCAATAGAGACTGTATGTCCTGTAAGCTTAAAATGTTTACTATGTGCCCCTTCACAGAAAACATCTGCTGACTCTTGGTCTACAAAATGAGGAAGATCAAATCAGAATTCTGATCCAGGCAGGAAGAACTAAATCATTCTGAAAGCCAAATTCACATATTCAACCAACATGGCAGTTGAACACCAATTAATTAGGTGGGCTTCCTCTGATCTATTAGATTAATAGGCTGATATTCTAATCTAGCCACAAAATCATAAAGGTGGCCAAATGATTTATTTTGAATATCTTAATGAGAGCTGAGATAAGAGGGTACATCCAATTTCTTAAGAAATGATCAAACGTCAAAATTCCTAACTCCTTTTTTATGAATGTGGACTGAATCATCTTGTCAGTGCTCAAGAGAAAATGATTTCTAAGGTGCCCTTAGAAAATTATTCTAGGATTCAAGAGACATCATTTCTACTTCCTACTTGCCTCTCCTAAATGAATTCATAGACACTAGGGAGAATTTATTAAATTCCCTTTGATAGACATTAACCTATTTGTAAGAGGAAATAAAATGAGGATAAGAACAAAAGTCAGAAAGTAAAAATTTTTTTGCTAAAATGTCACTTTTAACAAAGATGGCTTTGTCATTAAAAAAACAAAACAAACAAACAAAGCCACTCTCTGTGGTATTTGCATGAAGTTCGAACTTTCAGTATGTTTAGACAGAAAGAAAATATTTATTGGTCAGTCATTTTTGCCACATCACTTTAAACGATATCCCTTTTAAGAAAATGTCAGATTGAATATCAGAAACCATTATAAAACTGTTGTGCCGAATGAGACCACCCGCGAGACAGACAACCACGACACAGAGAATTTGGTGGAATCAGACCCTCTTTTGTCAATTGGTGAGGGAGATTTTATTAGCAGATTCGAATCTGGGCTGCCACCCCGGTTTCATCCGGGAGCAACAAGCCCTGACTTACACCAAGTTTTTCTTTTTATTCACAACTCAAACCAGGGGAGGGGAGGGTGCCGAGTGCGCAATTCTATTGGGTCCTGCAGGGTTCAAGCCTTGCGGTTGCACGCCTGAGCTAAGAG